>JAABNX020000040.1:8172641-8193808 GCA_015163995.2 Mormyrus lacerda
AATCAGTGCTATCAGCATGCGTCTGACCAACATCAAAGCCAGTCCTGAAGCATCCCCAAGCTCCTATCAATGACGCAATTATGATGTCATGCCTCAGCCACTCAAGTGAAGCAAGTGCAGTTCAAAGCCTGGAACACACCGATCTGATTTTAGGCCATCGATTTTAAGCTGTCAGTAACTGCCTTTCGGGCCGGTGTGTGAGCCACGGTCGGACATGGTTGATGCCTGTTGACCCTGTCTTGGCCAACTGGGCATGTTGAAACGCCATTGAAGCTAGCTAGTGAAACCAAGGTCTCTGATTGGGCCCCAACCATCACCTCTAGGCATGCCAGTGTATTCCAGAGAAAATTTTCACAATCAACAGGAGAGGATGGGAGCCAATCGTTCACCAACCTTGGTTGGCACTAATGTCTGTTGACTTGCGGACCCAACTTTAAATAAAAGCAATCTTCTGCTCCTTGTAAACAAGGAGAAAGTACATTAGTGTTTAATTAGAGGAAAGTGACCTGTACCTGCCGCTAGCGTTTTTCTTCCTATCCCATGCCAAAAAACTGTAAATAGAGATGGCCTACACTGTACAATAATAAATCACACCAGTCTTGGAACTTAAACTGATGATCCAGCAGAGTCCATTTGACTAAATTTAAATGCAAGCCCAGAAAAACTCATCTGTTATCTTGATATATGAGCATCTCAATCCCTGCCACTGGCTACAGCAGAACAGAACTTGCACATGTATGTTTGCATTAAAATCTGTGCTGCTTTGCAAACTCCAGAAAAATTAACAGAGCACTACCTGTCAATGATTGACACACTATTGATATTTTAACACAGTGATTAAATGTACAAGGCTAGAGGGAAATGGGAGTTCCATTAACTTTGCTTCAAGGTGATAAATGAGAGGTCTAGTAATAAATCTGATCCTCGTTCAAGGCCATGGTGCCCCCTTCATGTTAAAAAATACCTGCAACCATGCTGTTCTTTAACTGACAAAAGCAGCATAATATTGGTAATTATTGTTTCCATTCAGATGCTCAGAAACTTGATGACAGTTCCAGATTGTCACATCTTTACACGCTGTCATCTTAGAATCTGATTTAGCTGTGCACCTCGCATCTGTGTGCAAAGTAAGCAGAGGTTGAAATATTCTATCACTGCCAATTACATGTAATATTAAATGATTATTAACATTTGTGCAGTTGTACCAATTCTAGGCAGGGACCCCTTGAAAGCATATCATACTGGGCCCTCAAGCCAGACCAATCTGATTACATTATAAATTATTTAAGACCAATGTCCCTCACTCCCCCCCCTTTACGGCCTTCCTTGTTCTAGGAAAATATTTGGCTTTTATATAAATAAATAAAGGCTTTCAGCACAAAGAATATCTCAAAAAGGTGTGCCTGTTTTTTATAGAGTATAATGCATTTAAAGCTGAAACTGGCAGTTACTTATGGAAAATGGATTTAAAATTCAAGCCCAAACGCGATGCAGCATGACTGGTCAGTGATTGGCTGTGGAGTGAAATAAACATCAGTGTTATGCTTATGTTTTCTGGATAGCATACATAGGTTCCACCTCAGGACTTTTTTTCAGTGCCAAAATGACAGGTGGCCACTATTGTTCTGTCAATGTTCCTTAAAATCACTAAAACAACATGTAATTATCAGTAAACTGAAACTCGAAGCATGACGCATTTGGGTAACTGCAATTTCTTCTTGCGTGTCAACCATTACAAGACTGCGCATGGCGGAGCTCTTACTTAATGCAAAATGACTTCAAATGACTCCTGTAAAACTGCCTGTGCGAAAAATTAAATAAGCATTTTATACAGAGACAGAACCCTTTTCAAATCCACAGTCAGGGCCTCATTCGCTTTGTCGCTTTTGACCCGAATTCACACTACATTCCCAGGATATTTATTTTATTCAATACACTCCCTAACACTATATATACACCAAGCTTGGTACAATAAACTGCATATGTGTCTATGTGAGAGTGTTTCTATCAAAACCAGTTGTCACAACAAACCAGTTATGCTTCTTCTAAACCCCAGAATAAACACAGTTCATACTGTCCCACATTCTGAAGAGTACAACTGTAAAGTTGTTAAGTAATTGAATAAAAAATATATAAATAAAAACCACACCACTCTCCTGTATTGTCTGAGGCCTGGGACTGTTTGTTGAAACATCATTGAAGTTTGGCCTTACATTCTGTCGTTACTTTTCCAGCCAGCAGGGGGTGCTAGACTGATGTCCCAGGGACAGAGAGAGAATTCCTGCCCCTCCTTTGACGGCTTGACATCTCACTGGCTATTGGATTATGAAATATGCTGGCCAGAAAGCAGGGAGATTTAAGGAGAGGGTACGAGTTCTGACACGCAAACGCCGTGCATCACACTTGTTCACCTCAACTTCTGCCCGCCTCCCATGCAACTAATTAGGCCCCTCGTGGGGGAGTCAGAAGGAGGGAGCCAGGAGTAAAGACACAGTACAATGTACCCCACAGCGCTCCGAAGGTAATTACAGAGCACATGACAAAGAGGAAGAGAGGGAGAGAGAGAGAGAGAGAGAGAGAGAGAGAGGGGGGGGGGGGGGAGAGAGAGAGATAGTGAAAAAAAAAAGAGAGAAAAAAATTGTGGAGAGAACAGGGTACAGGACCCTCATCCATTTCATGCACTAGGACTGAACATTCCTGTGAACTAAAGGGACAAAAAAAGTGCACTCAGGTAGAAGAGAACACAGGACTTCACAGGGAAATTTCTCCATAGTGCTGCAGAACTGGTAGCTTTGATCTTTTCCTCCATCTGAGCAGAACTTGAGTAACTAAAAAATGCCGCGGAGGATAAAAGGAGCCAGGAATCCAGTTCAGCTTTAGTCCAACTCAATTCAAATTACTTCCACTTTTTCAAATTCTACCATCAGAATCTAGCATGTTCAGAAAAAATATCTCTAGTGTGAGTTTTCCTTAAAACTAGATCAATGAATCCTCATAATGACTGTTCACATGTACGAGGTCAAAAGCCATATGTGCAATATGACCTTTTCTCAAGAACAGCAGCAGCTTAGAAACCGGACTACACTGTACTGCCCTCCGAGAGACGTCTACTGCCACTTTGTGTGAACGGGAGAATACGAAGGGAAGCAGAGGCAAGGCAAAGACACTGGGTGAGGCTTGAATGGGCTTGCTCAGATTCACGTTGTTTCAGTCCTGGATCTCTCCGACAGCCCCGAAGCGGCAGGAATACAATGCGTCCCTTTGACTGGAGAAGGACAAGCCCATGGAAAATGCTCAAAAAAATAAATAGAGAAAGAAAAAAAATTATCTACTGCAGCTTTAGATCTGGGAGGGGAGGGCAAGGTACGAGCGACAGCGAGGAGCCCAACGGAGGCAACCTTAGGTAAGCAAAATGTGACCAGATGATGGCACAAAGTGAAGTACAACATCATTACCCCTTGGTGAATGTGCCGCGCGGTCAACGTTTGCAAGACAGAATTCTGGAAGACTGGACTAAGGCCACCACCGGGGGACGGAAGACGAGATGGGTATATTTTCCCAGTGACACGTCATAACCAGCAAAGAAGATGTGGAATGGAGTAGTGAAGAGAGAGTATAAGCCGCTGTTGTGATGATGTAATGGCGTGTGAAGACTTGGGGGGGGTCCCTGCTTGGAATCTCATTGACTGATGCTTTGTTGTTCGTCACGCCTTCAATGCCACTTGGTCGAATTTGTTCCAGCTCTTCCTGCCAGAATTTTCCGGACAGGCTTCACTCCCACCACAGCGTCACATGGCGACGGTATGGAAGGCCGGTTACTCCATGTCCCGTGATTCCTTGCTGCCTGAGCCTCTTCGATGAGGTATGGGAATTAAGGAACCTCCGCAACGAATTATTGCAGAACCTCCTGCGGGTTCCATAAAGCGGCCAACGTCACCCAGCCTGTTTCTATCTGGGCACCGTGCGGAGGACTCGCAGGTCCCCGTATCAGGTCACTCTTCCTGCCTTCCCTGGGAGAACACTTCTCTTCAGAGATGTGATTTATTTGTTTCAGGCCACAAAAGGGCCAGATTACTTCCTCCTGTTTCCACTAAAACCTGGACAACATCCACACATGTACCTTTCCGTGTAAGCCAGCAAGACCTCGCTTCCAATGATCATTCAGTGCGACTGACATTTCCTTAAAGTAATCCAATAAAGACTGTGAAAGCATGCTTGTGCACTTATTTAGACCAGATTGTTTAATTGCTTAGCAAACACTTTTATCCAGAGCAGCCAAAATAGGCTGTAATCTTTAAAGACTGTTAAAGACAGATGCATCCATTTTAGGATTGTGTTAAGTACTTTGCTCAAGGCAACAACAGCAAGATGAATTAAACTGGCAACTTTCTGGTCCATTCCATTACCCTTAATGCCCAAAAACACGTCGTGATAAAAGAAATTAGCCAGCCTGTGGTAAACTTTCCAGCGAATTCACATGAAAGTAGGTCAAACTTCAAAGGTTCGCCATTCCAGTCATTGCTAAATCCTATTACCTTGTTTCACTTTATTTCCTTGGAAAGTCATAAAAGTCATGACATTAAAGTCAAATCCATTTTCAACTGAACTTCTAAGAATGCTAGGGGTTCAAAGGCATTAATTCTATCAGAATTCATCTAAAAGGTCACGGTTTCACTGGGTCTCATTTTTATTTCACCCTGGGCTCAGCGCTCACTATAGTGATCTCTAAGATCTGGTGCAACTATCATAAAAAGAGCATTTTTCAGGGAATTTCAAACGGTTAAGGAAAACTCCCAAAGTTAACGGCTGTACTCAAAGTGATCTGCCTTCACAGAGGCTTCTGGCTGGCATGCTGGTACTTTAGAAGTCAACACACAGAGAAAAAAAATCGAGTGAGTGTTTGCTCTTCTTGTGGGAGGGGTCGCTTTAGGTTACAATGTTTAAGGGGCGGTAGTTCTGCCTCCTGGTGCCAAAAGATAGATCTGTTAGCGAGATGGTGGCCGCATATACGCAAATCGCAAGCGCAGTCCAGCTTACTTGTATTATAAGTTTACTACCGACATGTAATTTACTAACACGTGGAAGAAAGGGGAAAATAGGGAAATCAACTAGAGATGGACAAATCTGAGAATGCAAGATTTAGTCTCAACGATCATTATTATTATTATTATTATTTAATACTACTGTTTTTGTTTTTATTTATTTTATTTTTTTGTTATTGCTGAATACTGGGATTGTGTGATGGCAACAGTACAATGTTATAGAAGCAAGTTAAAAAGCATCAAAGGCTAGCACGAATATTATTTAGTGTTTTTTAAGTCAGGTGCATTCCTTTCCCATTTTTCAGAATATGTAAGAGAGTACAGGCGTCATGGTGGCAAATTCCGTATTACACACCGAAAGAATGTAACGATGCAAATGCATAGAATTAATGCGCAAAATGTGAATGAATGTCAGAATGGAAATTATAAGGCTCTATGACTGCCCATTTGTGAGATGCATAGCTTGGGTAACTCACCACTCTGCTCGGGGTGATCAACACTTCCCAGGGGCTCTGCCTCCACTTTGCGTCCGCATCGTCCGAGACCTTTCACCAGCTGCTCCAGGGGCAGCTCCGAGTCCGGCTTCGGGTAACAGCGTAGCCCGCTGGAGCATCTTGGGCTGTAGACGCCGCACAAGTCGCCCTCCTGTCGGGCGCAGACTGGACAGCAGCCGCAGCCGGGTTCCCGCACGATCTCCGCACAAGTTTCCGTGAGCTTCGGGCATGCAGCCTGCCTCTCCGCGGTGCAGCTCGGGCAGCGAAAAACCACCTCCCCGATCAAGGTGGCCGGAAACGCCAGGGATGCCAACAGCACGCTGCAGCCTATGTACGAGAGCATATTCGATGGTGGCAGAGGGACTAATGGATGTGGGCTGGAGGGGGCAAGTCCAGGTGGAAAAGTGCCGCTGTGTATGCGAACAG
This sequence comes from Mormyrus lacerda, assembly GCA_015163995.2. Lineage (NCBI taxonomy): Eukaryota > Metazoa > Chordata > Actinopteri > Osteoglossiformes > Mormyridae > Mormyrus > Mormyrus lacerda. Next base: position 8,178,604 of record JAABNX020000040.1, read on the forward strand.
GTGAAGTCTCAGGGAGGTGTCCGCGGGGTCTTACCGCCTGCCCAATTTAACTGACATCATACAGGAAGGCAGGGCTCCGCAACGCAATTTTATTCTGGAGCCTTAAGACACGAATACATTTAGAACAGGAGTTAATTTCGGCAAGATTATTATTATTATTATTATTATTATTATTATTATTATTATTATTATTAGAATTAACTATTGCCCAAATAGACTTTTATATAAAAAATTACAAGATAATGCACGTGCAAATTTGAAAAGTAAAAATATAAAATATTTAGTTACAAATAATGATATTTTATGACATATTGATGTTATTTGCTCGGGAAGTGTAGACTATAGAAGCATTTCTACTAGGTCTTGTTCTTGCATGAAACTTGAAAACATACTAGCCTATTACCATTCTGAATTTCCTGAATTTCAGAATACTGTCGACTGAAATTAACAGATAGATACAAAATATAGTATATAGCAGTATTTTTAAAAAGAAATTATTGGATGTTTTGGAGTTCCGTCTGCAAGGAAGCCGTATGCTATTTTCTGACTTGAAATCCCAAAAATAAATCGATAAACAGCACACGCTGAAAGATGCTGTGTTATATGTGAATATGCCCCTTACACATCTGTCAACACTCCATTAAATCTGCACACTGCAGCCGAATTGGGTCCTTGGTTCTATGTTACCTATTGATTACTGTGGCGGGGAGCGGAGGTGTCACGCGAGCCCCCTAAACAAGCCCCCATTAAACCACAGTGCCCAGCAGTCTGACGCGGTTGCCCCGGAGACTAATAGCTGTTGATTTAAGGATACAGAAATAGCCACTCAGTGTGTAATCTAACGCCCTCCAGCAAGCTACAAGATATAAATGAGGATTGTTTTGTTTTGTGGGTGCTTACTGATTTTATAGTATTTATATTTCTGGTATGCAGTTTATTTTACGATTTATTAGAAGAAGGCACTTTTTAGAAGCTAGTTTTAGAAGGAATTTGGATCCAGTAGGAGTTTTGATGCAGAACCGTATATATGTATATATCTGTTCTTTAAAAAAAAGTGTGTACCAGCGTGGAGCTGCAGTTTTATAAATACAGATTATAGACGAGTCAGTATCATTATAAGGAAAACGCCGTCATATTTAGAAAGTATTAGATGTCTTATCGCTAATGGAATTCCGATATTTTAAAGTAATGTGTAGAAATGTATAGATTTCTTCACCATAGACACATGCATGTTTCCCCCTCACATTTCATAATTATTCGTTTGGAACCCCCCCCCCCACACACACACACACACACACACACACATATTTAACATAAAATATTAGTTATTATGCCCTGTGCATGTTGGGATATAGGCTCCCCCACAGCTCTGACCATTCTAAGTAATTGGAACATCATCCAGATCTGCTAACATTGTACCTGAGCATTCAATGGAAACTCAGCCTAGCTACATTTATGCCTAGCCGAATCCTTGACAACCGTATGTTTATAATGTGATATTCAGCCGCTTTGGACAAAAGCATCCGCTAAATGAAATTAAGTGTAAATGGATGAAACAAAGATGCGTCAGATTCATCTGTTTTTGTCCTGTGGGGGACCTTAGGGGTGTCGGAGGATTCAGGGAGACACAAATTGAAGGAGGCCCCCCACCCATCCCATACTCATCAAAATCTACCTGGGGTGGGGGGGGGGCAAGATGACATATTGCCAGAATGCTGACTATTCCTACTTATTCACCTGTTGCTGTTTTGGCGTGCAAGTCCCACTGTTTCCTGTGCAAGTACCACAGATTTAAATACAACAGGTATTACAGAGCGTGCGTTTGGTCTGTTTCCAACACTAACGGGCTTTGCCGGTGCAGAAAATCTTTTAGCAGCCCCTTATACTCCTCTGGCAAGAGTTCCAGCTCTATAGCCCTCAGTAAATGTGAGGCAACCTTTAATGTCCTTTGCTGAGAGTGTCTGAGCAGACTTTGCAGATTTACAGATCATCAGAGCGATGCTGCCTTATTTACATCTTACCCTTCCAATAGCAGCAGGCCATTGGAGCTCACTCACTCCAAGCAGAGAAGGAGATCCAAGGCATGCTGGGAGATTTATGTTCCTATTTGTTGAAGGAGCATAGTTTCTGTCGATGTTATCATTGGAAGACTTTAAATTTAGATATTTCCTTTACTTTGTGTTTTTGGGTAAGGCACAAACAGAGGGAAAAGAGCTAATTTGCGTAATGTGAAGAGGTGCCACAGAAACAGGCAAAGACTCAGCACAGTAGGGGATAAACAAACAAAGGGCTTTATTTTGCGAAAACACAACACAAAAAATGGGATGAGACCCCTTTAAGAACAGCAAGCTGTAATACAGCAACATGTAACTGAAAGCTTCTAGAACAGGAAGAAACCAAGTGATATTAAACTCAACACTAAACTGGCAACATGGCAAAGGCTCCTCTCAGCCATAACATGCCTCTCCTTCTCTCCCTAATCCACCGAACTGGGCCTCTAAGTAACACTAATGGCTCAGAGATTGACCAGAGTCAGCTGGGTTTCGTTAACCAGGTTACCCCTAGGCGCAACTTTGTGATCACATGACGACACAAATTCACACAAACCCCGCTCTGGGTCATTGCTTTACTCTGACCGGCTCAAACCAGAAAGAGAACAAAAAAAAAATGACTTCCTTTTTTGGATAAAAATCTGAGCCCCATGAAAAGTGCATAATCTATTTGTTTCGCTCAATCCTGCAGCTGCACTAAACAAAATATACAGTTTGAATTTTTTAAAGATGTAGCTACATTTTAGATGCAATTTTAGTACTGGTTTGTTGTCCCTGTAGGCATTTCACGATAAATAATCATAAGTACTGTCAAATGGCTTGGAAACATGGGTGCCTTCACTGCTGTTTGACTTTATTGCTTATTCTTTGTGTATCAGCCATGGCTAAATGATAAGAAGATGTTTTTTGGTAAAGGAGGCAGGCATGTGTCATGGTCAGAAGAAAAGAAGCAATTTACTGACCCTTGGTCTTTCTTGACCTCTCTGGAGAGCCAGTGTGAATAAAGTTGCTAGTTGGGGCAGCCTGAAACGTGAGGTAATGTCTGGTATCCCTTTCGTTCCGCGCCGGTGCTAACCCTAGTTTACCTTGTGGCCTAGGATCCTCCTGGATTTGCATATTCATCTGTAGCTCAGCTATTTCTGTCCCCGCAAGAGCACCGGAAACCTGTGTTGTGCTGAAATGGAAATGGAAGCCCTCACATCCAAGGACGTCTGATCTTGCCATAAGATCTCCCTGTCTGCAGAGTGCTTGGCTGGCCTGTATAATGAGTTATAGATAATCCCATGAATGTAAAAGGCCCTTTCAAAGGAGTTTAAGGCAGACTGCTTTTAAACCAATTCATCCAGTATTATTACTCAAGGTCATGTATTAGATAGATAGATAGATAGATAGATAGATAGATAGATAGATAGATAGATAGATAGATAGAATCACAATCTTCCAAGTGTTCACTTTTTATTTGCACACCCCGATCAACATTTCCCATTATTTTGCAAAAGCAATCATTACTTGCAGTGGGTTTGGCAAATTGTACCCTAATTGCTCTGCCATTGTGTATTCCTAGCTCATGACCCCCGAGGTCGAACAGATTATGATTTGCATAGCGTCTGAATGTCGAGAGTGTGTGAACTTACAAGCTCCTAATTAACTTTTCCAGACACACTGGGTGTCAATAATTTGCCTGTGTTCATTAAACTGCAACCATTTGCATTCCTTTCAACTGAGTGCAGACCTTGCATAACTCCTTGGACGTTGCCAAAATACACAGTCGCCTTATTGTGTCCGGATGTAAAAAAAAAGTGCTGAGATTGGAGAATTCTGCAGCCATCCTATTTAAAGGCTGTAACTCCTGCTCAGTTCACTCAGTCAGAGAGCATGCGTTGTATTGCACTCTGGGGTTGTGTTCATGGGTTGGGTCCATGTTAGTGGGCTGTACGTTGTCCCCCACTGCCACCTGCAGGTGTGCCCTGGGCAAGAATCCCTTCGCAGTCCCTTTGAGCAAATGGCTGTTGAAAGATCTGGACCCACTGGAGACCATCAGAAATGTGCCCAGGTCGTATCCTGTCAGATTGTACTCCATTGTGCTCTGTGTCGTTGCCTTATCCTGAATTAGATAGAGCCCGATACCCTGACACCATTGTTTTTACAGGAATAACGAATACAGTTAAACAAAAGGCAAATTAATATGTTTATTTAACAGGCACATATATCCAAAATAGCATACATGTGAGGGAGCAGGGTCAGTCAGGCCTTGGCAATGAAAGGCTTTGCTCAGGGGCTCAATGGTGAAATCACTCAACCCACCTTGACATTTGAATGAATGATCTTCCGATAACTGGTACCGCATCTGACACTGGTCCCCAAAATCAGCTATGCCTCACGTAAGGATCTTCAGGTCATGTGACTGACACACTACCTACTGCACTAATGAGGCAGGTACTTCATGGGCATAAAGGCCAATTACTATACATAATTATTTAGCACTTTATAATATGTTTATCTTATTCTTAACACAACAATCCTCTTCTATAAACGAAATTCTTCCATTCTTACCAATCCCTGTTGAACCATTAGTTTCATTTAAGTAACTAAGAGTTTGATTTGGACTTTTGACATAATGGATGTAGATTTTTGAGCTGTTAGAAACAAGTACTTTTGTCATTTTTAATAATCTTTAGATGTGTGGGGTTTTATATACTGTACGTGTGCCAGGCACAAGCCATTTATATTATATAATTACAGTGAGTGGTTTATTAAGAAAAATATGAACTTATAATATTAATGCCTGTATTCCTTTGCCATGCTGCAAGCTTGTTCTATCCTGAATAGATCAGAGAAAGGAGGGTAAAATGACTGCAAGCTCCGCTTATCCTCAGAAGCCTCTTGGATGAGACACAAACGTTCCAGAAAAGCAATCAGCTGGGAGGTGCAGTTGACAGGGCCTGAGTGGTGATCCCTGGCGACTGCCAGTGCGGCCCATTACAGACCACGGATTTTATGTGGTCTCCAAGGTTTAGAGCTTGAGCAGGCGTCCAAAGCCTCTTTGAAATATTCCGTTCTGAACCCGCAGGGCAATCTCGGAAAACTTGAAATTATTCTCTACAGCCTTTGATAGGACTACTTGCCCGTGTTTTAAATTTCCTTCTATTGATTTCTATGCGTTATACAAACAATACATATTTAATCACGATGTATTTAATCATACTGGCATCCTGCCCGGGGTGTCTACCAGCCTTATGCCCGCTCCAGTGTGGGATTGGTTCCAGACCCCCACCGTAAACATTTAGAATGCAAATGGATATTTAATAATAAGGTTTTTAAAGAGGTTCGATCAGATCATTTGTTTTCATATTTTGAGAAGGAATTAAGCTTGCATCTTGGTGAAATGGAAATGTTTATCATTTCTCAGAAATTTCTCCAGTCACCACCGGTGATCATATTAAGTGTGTGTTTCCTAGCAACAAAAAAATGAACCTGAAAGAATGGCTTGCTGTTAAACCAAAAAATGTAGTAGATGGTGAAAAGTTACTTTTACAGTTTTTGAAATGTCCAACCTTCCTGTCCGATCAGATCAAATGCCATACATGGGTAGAGAGATGTTCCTTTGTGCATTCTTAGGAGCTAATAAACAAATTAACTTGGCCTAATTAACAATCACAAAAAATTCCGGTTCCATTTCAGTTGCTTGCTGAAGGGGAACCATAAGATGCCTCCAGTAGAGATTTCCAAAGGAAACATTTGGATTCAGACGTTCCGCGCTGTGTCTGACCAATGGATGAAGCGAGGCCTTAGCGCCGCTCCGGCCGCAGCCTCGCCAATGCTCTGACGCCTGTTACGACGTCTCATTTAGGTGACAGCTGGGTCTGCCGCTATTCCTCTCCCCTTTAAGAAAACGTTTGCTAGACCAACAATCCAGACAGAACCACCAGACGCTGCAATTAAGACGGGGCCTGACACTTTGTAGTACAAGAATTCTACTTAAGCAGACATTCCACTCTCCGTGGTGGTGCTCTTGCTCTTGAAATAATATTGCATCCTTTATCTGTGTGTGCCTGAAGAAATGTGTGTGTGTATGTGTGTGTGTGTGTGTGTATATATTCATCCTCTAGCTTGCCATGCTGGGGCAAGCGAATTTTTCACTGCACAACAGGACATTTGTCTCCCATTTACTTCCTTTAAACAGTACTTTCTGGCTTGCTGCTTGGCCCTCGTCAGGTGAACGAGCTCTCCGTCTTGACGGCTGTATTAGTACAGAAGTAGCCCGGCCTCGTGCCAGAAGGAGCCGAGGGCCAATTTGAGACAGCGAGCGACGTGTCGAGACGGCACCTCAGATAGCGACGGTTCAAACTAATCCCGGGTTTATATTATGTGATCTGTTTCAACAAAGACAGGAACACCGGTTGCATCCAGCTAGCCGACACGCCAGCTTGACTTAATGGCAGCTTGAAGAGCCCCCAGCTTGTCAGCAGGACACCACGGTATCCCTTCCTCATCTGCTTGTGCACATTAAATGGGACTTCTAAGATTTCCTTCTAGTGCAAGCTGCGATGAGTCATTCTCACCAGTGGTGTCACTGAGTTCAGATAAGCTCTGCTGGATGTATCAACATCAGCACTATGCAGTGCTCTGCCGTAATGGATACATTTAGGCCAGATATTCATTTCCTTTTGTCCTTTTAAATCAATAATTACGTATTGATTTATACATACACCGCTACGTAATTCAGAATTTCACTATTGTTCAGGCTAACATCTTTCCAGTGCCTAGAAGGCAATTTTCGTTTTAAATAAAAATAAAAGGAAAATCTATTAATCTCTAGTATGCAGCATTGTTTAAATGCATGGGTACGGAGAGCTGGAGTCTTTCTGGCCTTACTAAACCATTAGTGATGGAACGCATCCATTAAAGTGTACTCTCTCACACAAATGCTGTCTTAACCGAAAGCAATCAACTGATCTGTCAGAATTAAGTAGAGTTTCATAAAACAGCTGAAAACAGCTAATTCTCTTAAGAATAAGCAATATTTTTTATTGTTTGAATAGGCTGTATCTTGTCCACAGAGCAGCATAGATACCCTGGCAGATTCAGGGGGCCCAGAATTTTATAGGGGCCCAAACCTATTAGATGAGGGGCACAGCGAGGGGGCTAATAACCTCCAGCTATGCCCGTGACCCTCTTCTGACAGAAACACCGAGCTGCACTGGAAACTCAAACCCAGCCGATTCGAGTTCATCTGCGTCATTTCTGTCTTGCCTCTGGTCTCCGCCCCCTTGGCCCCCATCTACGTTTGAGCAATAATTCCAAACGCCGCACTGCTTTCAATATACTGGCCGGAATTTATTCCTCTTGTGGGATGAATATTTCTTTCATGCTTAGAGAATAGCTAGATTTATGAGTTAGCGCATCGACTCTGCAGAGATGACGTGTTATTTAACGGACGTTATCCCCTCTCGTGCGTGTTCCTCGCTTAGCGGAGTGATCGCTAATTTAACAATAAGGAACACCATAACACCGTTCTCATGGCTTTCCTGCTCTCAGAAAATCGGCCAAACTCCCATCCCTAGCCGGCCTTTGCGTAGCAGAGGCGGGAGGCAAAGGAATGGCATTTAATAGCACTTCACATTAGATATGGGTGGGGGTGTTTTTAGGAACTCCCTCTCCATCAAAGGAGATAAACAGCTGTATCCCCATAAAAGCTCATCATCTATTAAGTGTCACTGGTGATTCGTAGCTGGGGTCTCAAGCTGCTGCATTAGGCTCGATGCTGCCTCCCGCTCATGTCCTCAGACACAGGCATACTGAGGGAGTGGAAGCAGATGTCGCTGAGGAGAATGCTAGGTATTGTGAAAGTGAGCTTCCTGTGCCAGATCTGCCTGAGGGGGCGGAGCCTCCGTCAGCCTCCATGGCCCTGGTGCTGTGGCAGAGAGCAGCTTTCTGACTCCACTGCTCTCTTCTCAGGGACCCTGTTTTGAAATGGAACACTCCAGCATTACCTGGAAGAACCAAGATCGTTCTTTGCAACGTATTAAAGTCTGAAAAGCCTGCATTTAACAAAACAAAATTAAAACACTATTCATTAAATGATTTTATTGGAAATCATTTGATGGGAAATTGCAGTGAGGAAATTTCAGTGTTTGACATAAGACTGACATAAGAAAACAACTGTCATATCTAGCAACTTAACATGGCTACAGCTATTTACAAAAAGGCATAACATGTAATAAAACACACACAGACTAAATGTTTGCTGTTCTTTTCTAAGGTTAAAATCTGTTTCATTTCTGTTTAATTTACTACTCTGTTTGCCAGGTCATACACCTAGCAAGCTGATATTATAACACAACAGTATTCATAAGAAAACAGGATTATAAAGATTAAAATTAGCTAGCAACATAAACATTTTTATGGGTTTGTTTATTCACACAGCTCTTTATAATATGTGTAAAATACCACAGAATATTTTAAGATAGATGTAGCCTTACATTGCCTCTGCAGTTCACTGACGGACTGTTATTTGATTATAGCGTTATGCTTACAGTGGTTTATGACCATTAACAGCCATAAAATAATTTGCAGTCGTCAATCTGGTGCCTTATCTGTTGGCTGTTTTTGTTTCCTAATTTACTGGAAATCACACACACACACACACACACACACACACAAACAGAAGTGCAATCAAAATAATCTGTAAACTACCAATAGCATTTCCCCGGGCTTTTTGCAGAAGGATGAGTTCGAACATTAAACCCCTGTTTTAGGATCCACATTATTTTTAATATTATTTAATTTTCCTGGCAGGCACTTTTGTCCAAATCTACTCCCTTGGCGTTCATTATGAACATTCTGCCAGATTATGGACTAAAGCAGTACCAGTGAATTTAGTAGAATAGGGAACATATTTTTTTAACCTTTTTAAACTATTTCTGTTGTGATATTTGCTTTTTAATCCTCTGTATATGAGTTGATTGTAAAGGGTAGAGAAGTTACAAATGCCATATGAATGGAATATATTGCCCAGAATCATGAGGAAGCTGGCAGACTTTTATAAATCTTCAGTTTACGGTGACACCGATTCAGAACGTGTTTAGGTAGGTGGCAAACAGTTTTGCTTCCTGATTACTACAACAACACTCTTCACATATGTTACTTGTGCAGACAGAATATCTTGATTATAGTCTTGTAAATGTATTATCAAGTTAGTATACAGTTGGCACCTTGCAGTAACTGAAATTTACTCATCCAAAAGCAGCACCTGAGTCTTCTCATATGCCGCTGACTTTCAAATGCAGGTTTGCGTTGACCAGAGGTGAATAGTTCAGGTCCAGAAAGAAAAATCCAGACAAGGAATTTGTTTCAACTAATGGTACTGACTTTCAGTCTTAATCTGAGCATTTGTGTTGAAGCCATATTCCTGGAAATCCACACGGTCTGCTATTTCCGTAACTCTTTTTTTTTACGAATTCCATGTCTATATGACTCTATGAACACATTCATAACACATTAAAATGCATTCATAAAACATAATAAACATTGCTATAAATATTTATTAAAAGGCGTAACACGTTATAGCCATGTTAATTATGCATTATGAATGCTTTATGAAGCTCTATAATACACTATAGATGCCTTCATAATACAGTACAAAGCATCCTAAATTCTTATACCGGCCATTATACTGCATTATGAAGGTATCTGTAATCCAGATGACAGCCTTAAGTAAAGTGTTCCAGGCCTTCTTTTCACACATGGGCTGCTTGTGGACTCCATCCTGGTGAACAGTGATTTCCAATTTTCCAGGTTTACCTTCAGGCCTTCATCCTCCAGCTCTGCTGGAGTCGTGCCTCGCCTTGTCCCTCGTTGTCAGAGGTCTTCCTGTTCTTGCAATTACATTTTATATGGTCGGTATAACAATTTAGGGCTTTGTACTGCATTATGAAGGTATCTACAGTGCATTATAGGTAGGAGCTTCATAAGGCATCCATAATGCATAATAAACATTGCTATAATATATTATGTGTTTTATAAATATTTATAGCCATGTTTATAATGCTTTATGAATGCATTATAATGCTTTATGAATACGTTCATAGATTCTAATAGACATGGCATTCATAGAAAGTGTTCCTGCTACTTCTTCTGCCTCCCCTCCCCATGTGGAAACTGCACTATCCATATAGTTTTTACTGTTCCTGTCATTCATCAGTATTACCCCCCCAGCTCACCTCACTCTCCCAGGCTTCATTGCACTCATTGCTCAGAGTCGCCCGCCCCGGTCTAAATCTCTACATACTATATAGCAGTTTCAACAATACTGCAAAGATGGTATTTATGCATGTGGTTCCGTTCACCAAACTATCAAAAACAGCTAAGGTAGATTCTCAGTCCATTTTTTTTTTTATTATTTTCATTGACATAAAGGGATTTTCAGTAAGAAAGAAGACATCTTCAGATGCTGCTTCGGGACATGAACAGAAGTGAATTTCAGGTCACTGAAGGACATGCCAAGCTGTGCTGTGATCCTGGACAGAATAACGAGCATAAATGACACATTTGAGGATCAGACAGAGGGCTCTGCAACTTACCGCATGATGTATGGCAACAAAAACAAACTGGCTGCACGCAGAATTACTCATGTCGCCTCTGAGGGCATTTTAATGAACAGGAACAAAGTAAACAACAAAAAAGGTATAAGCAGTGTCTGTACCACATGCTTATACAATTCAGGCAACCTTTAAGGGGATGGAGTGGAACACTAACTACTGTAAAACACATAATGAAACACACACACACAAACAGGTTTGTATTTATATCTTTGTGGGGACTCTCCATTCATTTCTTTGGGGAAAACTCAAATCACAGTATGACGACCTTAACGCCCACCCAGCCCTAACCTCAACCATAAGTAGCCAAACAAAATATGAGACTTTTGACATTTTTACTTTTTTGATTACATTAACAGATTTTTGTGGGGACCTGAAAATGGTTACCATAGTGTCAAATATGTTTTATTACATTGTGGGGGACAATAAAATACTATTTTTAGACAAAAATATCATACAGTTTGAACATCTATTCTGACTGCTATCAAAATTCCGATGTCACATGTTGCTGTCATATTGTTCAACTGATCATGTAAAAATGAAGTATCACCCAATCAGTTGAGTCACTGTTACAAAGTACTCAACTGGCTGGTTGAAACAAAATCCTGGTCTGGATTTTTACTTTCTGGAGCTGAACTATCCATCTCTCATATTGACTTTCATCCTTAATCTGAGCATTTGTATTGACACGGCCACCATGTTCATTCCTGGATATCCACAGGGTCTGCTACATTGGTAATACTTTTTATGAATACCATGTCTATATGACTCTATGAACACATTCATAACCAATTATAACGCATTCATAAAGCATCATAACATGGCTACAGATATTTACAAAAAGGCATAACATGTTATATTTATAAAAAGGCATAACGTAATAAAACACACACACACACACACAGACAAAATGTTTGCAGTTCTTTTGTAAGTTTAAAATCTTTAATTAAAGACATAAACAGGAGCAATTCAGTGCTTCTGTTTAATTTACTACTCTGTGTGCCAGGTCATACACCTAGCAAGCTGATATTATAACACAACACTCTGCATAAGAGAACAGGATTATAAAGATTAAAACATGTTTTTACTTCATACATAGTTTACCGGTTCTCATCGTATCCAGACAGAATCCTCGTTTTCCTTTGAAAATGTCGAAAGTCGATGTGCTCTTTCTTTCCCGTCTTTAATTTATTCAGCGTTGACCAGCAATCATTAAATTTTGATGTTCCCAACTAAAACATCACCATCGCCTAGCTCTGCCGTCCCACGATGCCCGGTCAACTTATAAAAATAATTAGATTCTCCTCCAGCCAGACCGTTAAAATGTTTTTACACATCCGTACAGTGCAATAAGTCAGATAATCTGTTGTTCCAGAACAACTAGACTATTCTTCATTATTTTGTAATTTATAGTGTGGGAAAATATTACACAACTGGAGATGAGGGGCTTCATTGTAACCAACTTTGCTTTAACCAAAAAGATGGATAAAACTCAGGAAGTGCTTCTAGAGCAAAATATATTTTATTATCATCTCCTGTGTCCTGTATCCTGTACCCAAGGTAGGGGTAAAGCCAACAGCGGAAATGGCAAAATGCAAAAACAATGCCCAAATTTAAAACACTCTCCAGGCAGCCCTTTCCTCAGTACGTGTGTGAGCAGCTTCAGATGTTTTTGCTTCCCCATAGAAGCTGAAATCCAAACGGTGACCAGGCTTCAGCAGCTCCCCATCTGGAGGCAGTAACACGGTTGCTACCATGGCAACTGCCATCACTGCTCCTCAACGTGTCGGTTCGGATGGCATCAGTCGCTACTTGATCTAATGTTACACACATCTGGACTTGCCCCTTGACTTAGATCACATTGACTCAAGTCTATTCTTACTTATATTTTCACAAAGCTAAAAAGAACAGTGCAAGTACAGTCCGGTCTAGTCCCTTCATATGTCCTCTTTGAATAGCACACTGGAGAAGATAAAACGCCCCTATATTGCTTATTGTCGTACCTGGGCATCCATTGTAAGCTCAGCCTAGCTGCAATTATCACTAGTTGACTTGACAGCCGTATGTTGGCATTGTGCAACTTGCCTCACTTGAAGGTCGCTTTGGACAAAAGCATCTGTTAAATAAGGAAAATGTAAATGTGAATATGAGGGCACAAGATTTAGCCTAATGTTACAGGTTGTAAAATGCTGTATCTGCATAATATGGAAAGGTCACCAACCTCAAGGGTGACCCAGAGGGACAATGACTTAAATGACCTTGACAACAATTTTTGCATATGCATATTTCTTTATATTGTGGGTACGGATATTTATTTAGATATTACATATGAGTGCAATTTTTCAGCATATTCTCCATTTTCCAGAATGGTTCACAATATATTATATTGTATATATTATAGAAAAACAAGCTGAAAAATTGAGTTAAATGACATTCTAATGTTTCAGGGTGGTTACATTCTCATTCCTAGGTTCAGTGGCAATCAAGCAATCATTAGCACATTTTTAGCGCTTCCAAAAGCCATTTAGACCCCAGGAAACGATTCTAGTAAACTTCCACCCATCTTCCGCAACTGCTTATCGGGTGCAGGGTCATGTACGGCTGGAGCCTGTCCCAGGAAACACAGAGGACGAGGCAGGGATATCCTGGATGGGATATCAGGCCCTGGCAGGGTGTGCACTCACACTGAGCAATTTAGAGATCTCGGTTCACCTAAGTCCATGTTTTCGGCTGCAGAGGAAAACCTGGAGGAAACCCACGTGACGACAGGGAGAACATGTGAATTCCACACACAGAGGGCTGGGGGTCGGAACTGAACCCATAACCCAGGAGGTCTGGGGTCACGGTGCTGACCACTCAGCCTCTGCACTGCTTGATAATAAACAACTAGCCTAAAAAAACAGTTGGCTGCAAAACTCAGTGTCTGCTGAACTCAAGCAAGCACTGAAGTGGGCCTGGGCTTCTCTGCTGACTTGCATTGCTGCGCCGGCCGGTGTCCTTTATTCGCTCAATCAGCGATCTCCAAAACAGTAGCAGAGCCCTCCTCGAGAAACGCAGGCCCCAATCTGCATCGATTCGGTGCCAGATCAGTTTGTTGCAGAATGCACATGAAAAACAATCACATTTAGAGTGTGATGCAGTAATGATCCGTAGCACCTTAAGTTTCAGAACAACTTACACTTATCTGATTTTACAAAAACAACAACAACAAAACATTTGAGACATATCAGAATACAGCCTGAGATTTGCCGATATTTCCTTCTCTCGGCCTCCGCATGAGCTAAAAAGCAGCACAAGCCCGTCACCTCTCAGTCTCCTCGTGCCATCAAAAGGCTTTTCCCAAAGAGGCCCCCTTTTGTGTAAACAGCAGCACCACATGAGAGATTTGATGGACAGTGCACTGTTTGCAGTCTGAAGGGCAGTTTTATTTGATTCCCCCTTTCAAACTAAAATATACAGCACAACCGCTGTTTGTGACGGGAGAAAAGGCATGTTATTCGAAAACCGGGAAAAGCACAACAGTTTGGGTGTTCTGCATAACAGGCTTTACTAGATTTAATAGTATTGTGCTCGTTCTTGGCACACTGCGGCAGTTCTGATTACAGATCTCCATTCGGGCTGATGCCACATTAAGTGTTATTTTCTTTGTCACAGAGCAGTGAAGTGTTCAGGGCCCTTTGCCGCATAACTAATTTTCCTTCTTCAGGAACATATAGCGATTGCCTTCTGCTGGGGGGTGGGGGAATCAGGAAATGTGAGAAAAAGGACTGTATAAAACCACTCTTTATTTCCAGTGTCACCCACACTTTAAAGAGAATTACATATGGTACAAATGCGATGACATTCTCCAACATTTAATCGCGGTACAGTACATCATTATGGCCTTGGAAATTAAGGAGAGACAATCGTCAGTATTTTGGTAATCGATCCCTCCTCAGGATTTCCAGTAGCAGGTTCAGGAAAGTAAAACTGAAAAAGACTCTACTGCACACATACTAACAAAGAATTCACAGACTAATGGAAAAAAAGAACATTTCAGTTTTAGATGATAAACACACACCAAAATGTACATACATTCCTAAAAGCACAATGCTAAGAAAATACTGAAAAATTGTGCTTTTGGACATAACTCTCCTGTAAACTCCAGATTACTGATGATCTACTGCTTTGCCAAAACATTCCCGCCCTGCTGAAAACATTACAGCAAGACAAGCTATACAAGCTTGGAATCAGCAGCCTAGGAGCCCTGGATTTGCAACCATGTTCCTAACGAGTCGGGCCGTATCAGTGGGCTGGCATTGCTCTGTCAGCGCTTAATGTCCATTATGAATGCAGTGTCATGCCGCTTGGCTTCAAAGAAACTTTGGGCTACATACGAAACAACTTACCTATAAATATATATTAATGGGGCTTATTCCTTTGCACTGTTTATGTCTTACTGTCTATATTTGAGAGACTCTCTCAGCCCTGCTCTTCCAACTGAGGAAATTATGGATCTGATCAACTGGTCTCTCAACGCAATTGACACCATCTTCTCGAAGAGAAGCCCAGGTT
>JAABNX020000040.1:8193908-8205233 GCA_015163995.2 Mormyrus lacerda
GACATTAGAGGAGCTGCGAAATTACAGCTTTTCGCCTGAAAACCCAAACAACCCAATTCTATCTGCTTTTGGCTCCCTCTAATCAGCGCAGGCCTTGGCCAAGGCCGCTGCTGAATTCAACAATTCCCCCAAAAGAACAAGGCAGTGAGACTCTCTTGCATTCCTTCTCCCCCAACCCCAAGGACACCCTCCCCCCCATCCCACGCCTTCACGGCTTCATACCCCCAGCATGAACAGGCGGGTCTGTTGACCAGCGCCGTTTAGCTGCAGGACCGGACTGATGTCTGTCTATGCTGGACTACCTCCACCTCCCCGTTCCCCTCCCTTATTGCAAGTCTTGACTATAATGTTGTAAGATGTGGTGACTATGTGCTTATGTCGCTGAGGTGTTCTTTTTCTCTGTTCCTACATTGTACTCTCTATTGGAGTATAGTCTGGGGGCTGTTTTTTATACACCTCCCCTCTCCTCATGTAACCTTGTTTCTCTGATTTTTCCTACGGTCCCCTGTCTTCCTGACCTGTCTACCCCCTATAACATGATGTCTGTTTATGTATGGTCGGGTTGATGGCCTGCTTTTCGCTGGTACTTGTGACTAGTGACATGGTGAATTGCAACAGCAATAAAGGGAATTAATCAATCAATCAATCTAGGAGCAGCAAGTGACTCGGTAATCATAACAATAGTTGATACAAAACTTAAAACAGAAATCAAATAAAATACAATCTCAAAATGTAGTTCTTTTTAACAAATGCACATCTACAAATGATTCTCATATGGATAAAGTAATACAACCATAGACTCAAAACCTCAAGGGTTCTATCTTGTATGCTATGTGGTCAACCGTGCATACACTGGCGTCTGGACATACCTACATATGTTCCTACAACTGAGTTTGCACAGTCCTGCTTTCGTTTGCAGTCATTGGTGAGTTCTGCTACTCTGGGAAAGGCCTTAGGATCTTCCGAATGTGTATCACACGTTCATGTGGAGCTCATTATATTCATCCTTTCCGTTTTCATCAAAATTGGGGATGCCATCCTCTGAATCCAGCTACAAAAAATATAGACATCGACTCAATCAACTAGTCATTTCTTAACAGTGATCTACAGAATCTAATCAATGAATTGATACAGAACAAATCAGTAGACATGTGAACCTGATGTGAGGGGCAGCCGTTCAGATGAAATATACGCAGTATTATTATATACAAAATATAACGGCGGTTAGTCCAGTTAGCAACTTATAATATTGCCAAAAGTATTGGGACACCCCTCCAAATCATTGAATTCAGGTGTTCCAATCACATCCATAGCCACAGGTGTATAAAATCAAGCACCTAGGCATACAGACTGCTTCTGTAAACATTTGTGAAAGAATGGGTCCCTCACAGGAGCTCAGTGAATTCAAGGATGGTACCGTGATAGGATGCCACCTGTGCAATACATGAAATTTCCTCACTACCAAAATTTCCACGGTCACCTGTTAGTGGTATTATAACAAATTAGAAGCAATTGGGAACAACAGCAACTCAGCCAGGAAGTGGTAGGCCACATAAAATCACAGAGCGGGGACAACGCATGCTGTGGCATACAGTGTGCAGAAGTCGCTAACTGTCTGCATAGTCAATAGCTACAGTCCTCCAAACTTCGTGTGGCCTTCAGATTAGCTCAAGAACAGTGCGTAGAGAACTTCTTGGAATGGGTTTCCAATGCTGAGTAGCTGCATCCAAGTCTTATATCACCAAATTCAATGCAAAGCGTTGGATGCAGTGGTATAAAGCACGTCGCTACTGGACTCTTGAGCAGTGGAGACATGTTCTCTGGAGTGACGAATCACGCTTCTCTGTCTGGCAATCCAATGGATGAGTCTGGCTTTGGCAGATGCCAGGAGAACGTTACTTGCCTGACTGCATTGTGCCAAGTGTAATGTTTGGTGGAGGAGGGATTATGGTGTGGGGTTGTTTTTCAGGGGTTGGTCTTGGCCCCTTAGTTCCAGTGAAAGGAACTCTTAATGCTTCAACATTCAAAGCCATTTTGGACAATTTCATGCTCCCAACTTTGTAGGAACAGTTTGGGGATGGCCCCTTCCTGTTGCAACCTCACTGCACACCAGTGCACGAATGAAGGGCCATAAGGACATGGATAAGCGAGTCTGGTGTGGAGGAACTTGACTGACCTGCACAGAGCACTGATCTCAACCTGATAGAATGCCTTTGGGATGAATTAGGATGGAGACTGTGAGCCTGGCCTATTCATCCAACATCAGTGCCTAACCTCACAAATGCTCTCCTGGAAGAATGGTCAAAAATTCCCATAAATACAGTCCTAAACCTTGTGGACAGCCTTCCAAGAAGAGTTGAAGCTGTTACAGCTGCAAAGGGTAGGCCAACTCCATATTAAAGCCTATGTATGAAGAATGGGATGTTATTCATGTGTGAGTAAAGGCAGGTGCCCCAATACTTTTGGCAATATAGTGTAGGTGCCTGCTGTCTTTTAAGGGGGTGTCAACCACCATCCCCCTAAGAAAATACATAGGAGGGCAAAAACAGGCACACTCACCGCTTTCAGCTCCCGTTCCTCAAAGACACGCGTGAGAATCAAACGGCGCAGGGGTACAGTCATGATAAGTACAAAGGGGAAAGCCAGTGAGGCAACGGTGGACTTGACGACCCAGAGCAGCGCGATGCACATCAGTTGGATGACCGTGAACATGTTCATGCGCCAGGTCTTCACCTTCAAGTCAAAGCCCACGGGCACATAGACAAACACAAAAACAAGCATGTCCTAAGGAACATGAACACTGTACATCACCGTCTTTTCTAACAGTGTTTACCTAACTATATATTTGCGGGCTGTCAGATTGTTTGGGCTCCACCTAGTGGGAGTTGGGTGACACACCTCTATCTTTTAATGCTATTCAATTGCAACAGATATTCTGAAAGGCGTTCGGCAATCGAGGTCTAGGGAATTAACATATTACCGGAGATAAATCTACAGTTACTCACAGCCATCAAAACAACCCAACTGATCTGTTTAACTCCACTGCCTGACTCTCCTTGGTTACCTTAGTGACATAGATGTGGTCAGGATGGTGCTTGGCAGGTGTGACCATGAGCATGATGCGCTCATACAGCTGTATCCCAGTGAGAGAAGTGATGCCCATATATAAGAAGATCCCAAAGAGTACAGCCAATGGGATGTGTCGCAGCACATTCTTCATCACAATGGACATGCCTGGGATATAGAGGTGGGGCAATGCCATTCATGGAGCGCTGCAGTACGCCAGTGACTCGTAAAGATGAGAAGCAGAAGGGAACATGAGCAGAGTCAATGGTTTGGGAGCCAAGCCTCACCTATGAGCAGAGAGACCATCATGCCGGTGATCCTCTGATCTTTGACCTCCTGAATCATCGGCTTATCCCCAGGGGCGGTGGCTTTGCTCATGACGGTCAGCGCGTTTACGTGGGTGACGGAGCGCACGGTGGTGGCTGTCAACCAGGGCAGGCCGAACAGGGGGCAGACGGCCCCCAGCAAGACGATGAGGAGCAGGTCGAGATGGAATCCGGAGCCTTTGACCAGACGGCGCTCCTTCTTACTTAAGATCAACCTGGGAGCATCAGAGATCGCAGTAGCCCAATGTAAACTCACAGAAACAAACTGGAATCCAGTGACAAAAAAACCTGTAGCAAATATTCAATCAAATTGGGTCATATGGGCCTTTTCTGAAAGATTTCATCGTCTACCACTGACCACTTAACTTGACCAAATTATCAATTAATCTAGTCCGGAATGGTTACAATGGACTTACGAGGTAATCTGCGTCTCCATGAAGATTAAGATGAAGACCAGCAGGGCTGGGACAGCTGAAGCTCCCATCATCCAGATGGGGAAAGGATTTTTATCCCCAAACGGGCTGATAAACCAGCCTCGCTTGTCAGGTGATGTGACTGAGAAGCCAGAGGGTACATTGATCTTCTGAAAGTACCAAATGAGACATGACAGAATGTGATTTTAAATATAGAGGAGAGAGGTGAGGAACACAGGCTGATACTGCTCACTGCCACACCCACCTCAGGGATGAGAACCCAAGTGCGGCCCTGTGGCTGGTGATACCTCATGCCCAACACTAGCTTGAATGGAACGAAACAGGAAACTCTAATCTCCACATATTGACCTTAACCCCAACCCAACTCTACCCTAGCCTTAACCATAAGCAACCAAACAAAATATGAGACTTTTGGCATTTTTAGTTTTTTCATTGCATTGCAGATCTTCGTGGGGACCTGAAAAGATCGTCAAAATAGCTACGTCAAAATAACAGATTTTTATCACATTGTGGGGGACATTTGGTCCTCACAATGTAATATAAACCTAATCCACACACAGACACAGATACACACACATACTTTCCAGTATAGTCCTGACAGGTGTCTATTGAACATGAATTGATAGATGGAAAAACGATACAAACATACCATCCCATCTGTTGAGAAATACAGAAAGATACAATGTGGCAAATTTCATGACATATACATAAAAGATTGGACAAAAAGTCACCTGAGTGTAAGTGTCAGGGATGGCACAATCCACAATCACGGAACAGAGGATAGAGATCGGAATTCCAAAGTCTCCAATGATTCTTCTGGCCTTAACGATCAGACAATAAACACATATTTGTCACTATGACTTTCAGGTGAAAGAACAGAACACTGCTGAGAGTTTGCAGATGACACAGGTGTCATACTGTACCTTTCCACCCAAGAACCTACTGTTCCTGAACTTCCTGAGGAAGAAAGCCACAAAAAATGTCCCCAGCATCAGAACCAGGGACAGCAGAGCCGTGTTGGGCTGCATAAGCATGTGACCATGGTGGTCCTCCTCGTGAAGTTCAAAAGGGTCTACAGCAGGATGGGGGGTGACTGCTGGGTAACTCTTCAGCAACGGATGCTCCTGGAAGACCTGAAGTGGAGTTTTGTCAGGGTAAGCAAATGCTATTTGGGGAGCACCTGAGACTGTCACGCAAAATCATCATCATCGTCATCTCATAGGCGTAAGTCCAAAACTCCAAACTGGTAACACCATCGCTGTCAGAGGGAGAACTTCACCTGGATAAGCCTGGAGAACGTTTCATAGATAAAGATGAGCGAGATGAGGAAGGCAAAAATCTCCTGTGTGAAAGGGGTGATATATCGGACCAGGAAGCTGCCCTCTGCAGCCACGATGACCAAAACGATGAAGATGAGCCAAAACCCGATCCAGACTCGGGCGGTCAGGTACTCAAATCCGTGAGCCTGGCAAAACTGGGGGAGGGGCAGAGAGGGAGAAAAGATTAGGAAACATGGTCTTCTGTTTGAGAGGGCAATTTCCACGAAAGACCTAATTAAGGTTCCTTGACTAAAAGAGTCCGCTCAGCAATGACTGATAACGATAATAAATAATGCTATCATTAAAGCCAGTTGTACTCTGCCTTGGCTCAGTCTCCTCTAGATCAGCTAAACGAACAAACGGCAGATTTACGTTGTAAAAAGCTTCTTCAAACACCAGCAGGGGCCCTGAGAATCCGATGATGAGCAGGGGTTGCCCAGCTAGCAAAGAAAACAATACTCCAAGCGTCGCCGTGGACACGATGAGCTCTGACACTCCCATCATCCCGTCTGTTTTTTCTCCTGCATGGAAGGAAACGCAGGGACACGAAGAGAAAACGAATCACTCATTAATTAGACTGCAGTTTTTTGACGAACACGCAATTTGAATTCACAGAGAAATATGAATGCTAATTTTTCTGGAGCAAATTAGACATGCTGCAGGTACACGTTTTTAATACAGGTACAAAAAAATGGCTTTTGCCATACAAAAATTAGACTTGGGCGCCGCAACTTTATGTCAGAACAAGCTAATCTGCATTTTCTCAACGGAAAGCAAACACACCTGTCAGAGTTAATTGTTTCTGCTTGTTTTTCCGCAGCCAGCACTCACCCAGCAGTCCCCCAAAAGTGATGGTTGGCGAAAGCGCAGCGAAGTAGATAAATATAACGGCAGCCACGCACTGCGTGTCCATGGCGTCCTTAATGTCGCTTACATAGTGGGGGTACCGGCGACGGACGTCATGAATCAGGCCTCCGAATGGAATCCGGGAACGCTTAAGAGGGTCCATCTCTAGCACCTCCTCCTCCTCTTCTTCCAGGAGCACCTCTGCAACAGAATCACATTGGCCTCGCCATAACGCAAGGATGTATTTAACCCTTATAGGATACTTTCATTCATATGAATCAGAGACTAGGTCTTCCATCCTCTCACAGATTGTTGGGTTGTTCTGTTCAATTTCTGTTCAAGTAAAATTACCTTAGTCTACGTCATTTCTGTGCCATTATGTCTAATCCTAATTTGATGAACCATTTTAAGACCAACAAAATGTCCCACCTACACAGTGATGCATCAGAGAATGGAGAGGTAAGAAGCACACCCTGATTACAGCGCGTCGCCGCACCCGCCACACAGCAAACCACCTCAGGGATGGGAACCTGAGTGCAGCTGTGCAGTGGGTGATACCTCAGCACCATACCAGTCCAAATGAACCAGAATGAGTTTTTTCCAGAGGCTGGAAAGCCAATCCTACAACCAACCACCAAACTTCCCTGTAAGATGGAGGACCTCCTTACAGGGCTGGATCTAGATTAATGTTATGCCCAGGACAAAGCAATTGCAGTTTAAAGGCCTTGCTCAAGGGTCCAACAGAGTAGGATCACTCATGGCATTCACAGGATTTAGCAACCTTCAAATTACTAGGACAGAACCCTAGCCTCAAAGCCAGCAATCAACCCATCAGAGATGGCCACCACTAAATCCTCCCTGTGTCGCCCATACTGACGTACCCTTGGTCTCAAATTCACACCCTGCTGTGGCATTCATGCCTTTCTTCCCCCTTTCTTTCCTCTTGCGAAGCATCTCCTTCTGGAAGGTGGACACACTCTTCAGTAGGTCTTTCCCTTCCACATCAGAGGGTGGGATCACGATGCTGCAGTCCAGGAACTCATTGATGCCATTGAGAAGGTCCTGACGGTCATCCGCGAAGTAGGCCACTTCATGGAAGCTCTGGAAGGTTTTCGGGAAGCATAACAGCTATACTGCATGAAGAACTGTATCTCAGACAGCTACTAGTGATCATCCCCTGCATTGTCTCAATTACGGCAACGGGACAATGGAGTGGAGGGCTATGATTCTGTTTAACATATGGGGGCCACAGACACAAAATGCATTTCTCTAAGCACACTTCAAGTTTGTGTGGTAATATCTTGTGAACAGGGAAAGAGATAGAGTGCTGTGACAGAAGACCTTGTCCACAAAATCCTCTAAGCTAAACCCCATAGAGCTGGACTAGGATCATCTGGATTGAAGACTAAGAACAAGGTAAGAACAACTTGCGTCCAGAACTTGTGGAAAATCCTTTAGGACTGCTGGAGGCAGGTAAGTACATCTAGAAGCTGGTTTAAGGAATGCCAGGATTCTGCAATACTGTCATTGAAGCTAAATATGGCCATTTTGAAGAGTATCAAATCTGAGAAAATTTTGAGATATTGAACAATTCTCCTGGTTGTTGCAGTATGGAATATGTATTACTTCATTGTCTTGGGGCTTTTTACTATAAGGCAAATAACATAGTTAAAATACTGTAGAGATAATGCAATAAAAGCAGGAGTGTCCAAACATTTGACTGGGTCTGTAAGTCCACAATTTGTCGCAAACTTTACTATAACACATCCCTCCCAACAAAACCGAAAGGCATGTTGTAAACCCAACTCAACAGATAGAAATCAAACTACTTTTGGAGCAACTTACATAAATAATATGATTACACAGAACGGTCAATAGCGCTGATTACAATGACAGGGTTTTACAAAACAGGCAGATATGCACATGCAATGTATGAACTCTAAAACAACTGTCTGGCACAGTATGCTGAAATTAAAGCAGACGCACTATAAGATGGCAGAGAAAAAAGGCACAGATTAAGCGGAGCGCACCTTGTCAGACATGAGAGTGGAGATGGAGCGGCCGGTCTCGTGATAGTCCATGTTGAAACAGCTTGGTCCCAAAAGCAGGAAGAGGAAGCGGACTGGTATCGGCACCTCTAGCACCGACTCGAGGAGTACGGCCTCATTGAGCCGGACAAACGCCATGGCCGGCTGCTCCAGGAAGTCCACACACCCTGCCCATCAAAGTGCAGGTCATCCACATGGAGACGGAGCAGTAACATATTCTTAACATCTGACATTACTAGCTTAATTCAGCTCTAGTAAATGCTAAGAGAAAAGGGCCCGAGCCCTGAGTACAAGAACAAGCCACCATCCGAAGAGCATCTTCCATAAAACGGACCAATAAGAAGCTCACTGGTACCTTCCCATATTCAGCCATCCATTCTATCCTTTTATAAATGTTATCATCTTATTTTGCACATACCCCATGTTTATATCCTACATCTGGTTGTCTCACGCTTATTTCTAAGTCCATGTATTTATTTATTAATGGCATGTTTTAGTTTCTTATATGTCTACCTTATTTGCAGTCTAACTATAATATTCCATTTATTGCATTTGTCTGAATTGTCCACTTCATGCCACAACCTGCGCTAAAATAAAACCCCATGCACTTTTGGTACTTGGCAAATAATAGGATTCTGATTTTATGGGACTAACAATACCAATAATAGAGATATCCATACCCTCTAGACATTTTTAGTGTTTTGTGAAAGCAGAAAAATGCCATCAACACAGCTAAAACGTGTTACCAAACAGCTCAAGTCTAACAGCAGGGAACATTACTGTATCAACCAGAATGCGGTCCTGCAAAAGTCAGTCTACTCCACCCTGTTGTGCATTTCTATAATCGGTATGTGTAATAAAACAGCGTTTAATGCTTTACACACAACATGTATGTCTCAGCAATCAAAACCGCTGTGGAAAAAAAGGATATATATGATATTTTGGTGCCCTTGGTGGGAAACGCCCTAAGCCAATGTGGCTGGCGACGGCTTACCCACTAAGACCACGGTGGCCTCAGCATCCTTAGGGATCTTCGTCAGGAGTTTCACGGATCTGGCAGCCGGATGGCCTTCAGCGGCGATGGGATGGACTGCTTTCTTTCATTTGCAGAAAAAAAAATTAACTTAAATTTGTTATTATGCGCTGCTTGACATTGATGAAGTTCCACATGCAGCGTTCATAATTGCATGATGAAGGCAGAAGCAGAGACCGAGGACGGCGACGCTTGACTTTTTAAACAAATACCTTTATAATAGATGTTTCGAATACAAGTAAAGTGGAGAAATGGTGCCTGATTTTATTTTTACAGAGACAAGGCAGTAGAGGGTCAGTTCATGAAATATTACCAACTGGCACATCAGTTTAATTAGAATTTCCCATGATCAGCCATTAAAAATTTAACATTTAACATACAGAGAAACACCTGTAAGCTTGCAAAAGAGCAAATTCAGCCCTGGTAGCTGTGGAGATTTCTCTTGTCCAGCTGCATATATCATGTTCGATTCTTAGACCATATCATGGATGCTAGGAGAGCACCTGCATGTATCAATGCCAATCCTGACACCCAGCTCTCAAATGCTTTGGGCCAAAGTCAAACCTCTCAATCTCTAAGATCAACTCTGCAGATTTTGTTAGTGATCTCTGAAGACCACAGACCTTCCAGAATTCCATGAACGAGGTGTTCAGTAGTGCAAGCTGACAGGCATTAAACATGGAGAACCCACTTTTATTCAAGATGACTGGCGACACCACAGATGTAAATGTACGACTGGCAGGAGACTCACAAACAAGCTCACAAACACCTCTTTGTCAGGCTCCTGAGGCTTGCTCTCCTCATGCTCAGTTTGGTATTCGGCCACCGGGGGCAGCAGAGGCTCAGGCGTGTGGTTGTGGTTGTGATGGGAGCTGCCCATCCCCTGGACCAAGCTGTTGTGGGGAAAGAAGCCTTCCTTTTCGTCATTGGGGTGGCTGTAACAAAAGTCGTTTCAAAAGACAGAAGACAGATGTGAACTTTTTCAGCGCTTTACCGTCTTTGTGGTCTCACCTATAAGCCGCCAAAGGAGATGGAGAGACCGGATCCAGCCGCGGTATAAATTACATCGATGATGCTCAAGCTTTTCAGTATATAGACCAGCATAATGACGTCATGCCGCTGGCAGTCCTCGTTTTATCTTTTCTACATACGATGCCAAAAAAAGTGCGCAAATCCCTTAAATTTTCACCAGATGTACTGCTGGTCTATACATTAGTTCTTAATATATTTATATTATTTAGACATGGGGTTAGCCTCTAACCGGACTGCGTTACATGGCTGGTTCTCTATGCCCAATTAAGGCTATTTATCTTACTGTCCTTTAACCCTGTTAAACCCATTATTATTACAGATTGACCCCAGTGATATTTATCAGTTTGGCTTTTGCATCATGCCTAAAAATACCCCTTAGTTTTGGCGACACTCACAACAGAGCAAAGCCTACTATGTCTTATAGCTGCATCAAATTACAATGTCCACCCGGAAAATGCTACTGTGTTCAATAACAAATGGAAAAAGTCTGAAATAATTGAAATATTCACTGATTTTGGGGGAAAAATAAAAATTGTAATAAAATAACCAGACAGAGATGCGCCAAGGCCCTGACAGAGGGGTGCACCAGTGTTTTCTAGTCCAGCATATGATGTATCTTCAAGAAGAGCAAGCAAGTCCCATTACACACCTGTTTAGGTGCAGAAGTGGTAAAAACCAAGGGAATAGGTGTGACACAGGGCAGCTGTTAAAGCACAACGATCCTTATAGGGGGGGCAAGTAAGCGTCGGGCGCAGTCACACTCCTCCTTGTTGCTGTTCTTCCCACACAATAAATCCATATCTGGGAAGCGATTTACTCCACTGACGTTCTCTCAGAAAAATGCTGCGAGATGCTGAGATGTATCGCTGGGTCTCTGCTGGAGGTGGCATGTGTCTAGGTACAGTAACGGAGCGCTAATCGGTGCCGGCCCCCCCGCACAGTCGTGTAGGTTTAACATGGGCTGGGGTGACAGTTCAGAGTGAGCCCCCGCTCAGAGCGACTTGCAAGCTCTGCCGTCTAGCTAGAGAATTGGCCAGAGCACACCCCTTACAAATGGCGCCACGTCTGATGGTAGGGGAGAGGGGGTTCAGATGCCACGGTTTGGCAGCCGTGGAGGAGCTGTCACTAGGTTTAAAGGCATTACCTCCTTGTCGGTGCCTAAAGACGCCTGGGTGTCAGTCGGATAGTATTTGATTATGGAAAGGACATATCCCGATGTTC
>JAABNX020000040.1:8205333-8220264 GCA_015163995.2 Mormyrus lacerda
GGGTTGCCCCCCCCCCCCCCCCCCACTGTTTCAGTGCAACAGGGGTAATGTTTGTTTGCTTGTCCCAAACAAAATCTGTGTCCTCTTGCCACGATCTGTAAAGACGAGGCATTTTCCATAGGGGATTGTCCATCTATATTTATACCATTAGCTATAAATATTTAGATTGCAGCCTACACATGTGAGTCAGCGCCACGCAAAGATGGCCGCCATGGGAATAATGGGGATTGTGTTCTTTTACCCCAAACACTGAGCATGATGACAGGTACAGTTCAGCATGAACCAGAGGTATAAAAAGAGAATATATAAAAACTAAGTGAAAAATCAAAGAAGATATTGTACTACAGCTAAGATACTACAAATATTTTGTATAGTGTTTGCGAGTGTTAATGTCCAGAGATCGCCAATCCCCGGATTATCCCTGTTGGCCACTCTGGCAAGGATCCGAAAAGTGCTGGATAAAGTATAATATATGGATTGAATTTCAATTGTATTGAAATAACAGGGAAAATGGACACACGGGTACACTGTCAAACCACTACTGTGCCACTTTCCGTTTATTTCTGCAATTTTATGTGATGTAACTGTGAACTGTGAAGCTACCAATATATATGAACAACTTACCGTTGTACCATTTTTTAATGTAATGTTACTTATTCTGCTGTACTGTCTACTTTATTATTAGTAATATGTCATGTGAAACACTAATATGGCCTCGTACCCCATTCCATTGTGCTTGTGCACAATGACAATAAAGTTGACTTTGAAAGAACCAGGCCAGGCCAGGTACTCAATACTGACCTGTGTTTGAGGAGCAAAGCCCGGAGAACATTGGCTCTGTCCTCTGGCTTGATATGATCAGAGATGATCATGGTTTCCACTATCTGGTGGGCAATGCCGGGCAGCGTGGTCTGCTCCAGGTCCAATAGTACGGTGCCTGGGAGGGGACAAATCGTGACATGGAGCCCGAAGTCAACATTTCCTGACTGTTGACTGGGTTGTGTAAAATGGCAGTTTGAAACTTCAGAATACAGGGAGAGGAAGATGGTATGGGAGGAGAGAAAGGAACACAAAGGACAGCTGTTCTGGCTTAAGCAAAACATGTACAACAAGTAGGAAAAACAACACGGTCATCCAAATATCAGGTCAGGTCAGGTCAGGCTGGGGAGCATGCGATGATGCAGCACGTTGCCGCGCCCACCACACGGCAAAACTCCTCAGGATCCCTGCTGGCTACCCCCAAGGCAGACACATGGTCCAGT
The DNA here is from genome assembly GCA_015163995.2 of Mormyrus lacerda. Taxonomy (NCBI): domain Eukaryota; kingdom Metazoa; phylum Chordata; class Actinopteri; order Osteoglossiformes; family Mormyridae; genus Mormyrus; species Mormyrus lacerda. The sequence goes on from JAABNX020000040.1 coordinate 8,206,596, forward strand.
CCCACCCTCTGGAAATGGCCATCCATCTGCTACAGCCAGGTGTTACGTGGGTGTCCCCTCAGCCTGGTCCAGCCTCCCTGGACCTCAGCAACGAGGATCCCACGAGTCAGATCATCCTCAGGGAAGTGCGCCACATGGCTATAGTGCCGTAACTGACGCTCCCTCACAATGCAGGTAATGTGCCTCATTCAGGACTTCTCTAGCAACCGCTCGTTTGACACAAAGTCAAACCAGCTGTACCCAAGGATCCTCCGAAGAGACACGGTACTGAAGGAGTCATGTCTTCATCTCAGCTCACTGGGTGGTGTCCATATCTAACAGCCATACAGCAAGACAGGGGGCACCAGGATTCTAAAGACTTTGACGTTCATTCTCTTGCAAATAAATCGGCAGTGCCACACACCCCGTTCCAGCGACCACATGACCCCTCATGCTCTCCATCTACTGACTTCATTGGAAGAGTCACCAGAGACATGAATATCGCTGCCAAGGTAAGTGAATCTCTCAACAAGGTCAACATTCTCCCCACAGACAGACACACAGCTGATGGCTGTGCCCAAGAAGTCATTAAAGGCCTGGATCTTGGTCTTTATCCAGGACGCTCTCAATCCCAGACACTCAGACTCCCTGCTCGGTCTTTTGAGAGCCCTGATCAGAGCCTCCTTTCCTTTTGGGATGAATATGTTGTATTTGGTGTGTTGGGGACCAGAGAGAAAAAAGAGGATAACAGGTCTATATTACTAGTAATGCAGCAGCATGTTATTTAAGAGCTTGACACATGACCTTGCCTCCCTCCCAGGACAACAATACCCTCCCACCCTCCCACCACTCACACAGAGTGGATCTTGAACCTTCTTGGTCTGACCCACAAACAAAAAGAACACAATATCTGAACCTCTGGCCCAAGAAGAAGTATGATTCTGACTAGCCAACTGTAGTCACCACCACAACATGAGATGTGGACAGTCCTCACCATGAGTGATGGTCCTACGCAGGTCAAGCAGGCTACGGAAGGTCAAGGAGGCCACATGAGGCTTTCCCCAGCGGTCTGTCTCCTCCTCAACATCCTCCTCAAACTTAATCCAGCGAGCCCTCTCCTTCCAGTGCATGTCCTGGTTCTTATCCACGATCAGTTCGTTCAGCTCCACAAACACCTGGCCAAACAAACGCATAGATCCAGATCTGAAGGATAAACATACACGCACATCAGACTGAGCATTGTTTTACTGGGGCGATAGTATATCAAATAGACCTTATAATTTTGAAGATCGGGTTACTACAAGAGCTTGGCTGATTATCAAGCCAGACATCTGAGTTGTAAAGGCGATACGCAGGCTAAAGTAAACAAGCAGAGAAAATAAAACTTCTGAAGTGATTAATTTGGGGTTTTTGTGATTAATCCCCAACTGATTTGATGTCGATACCCAGGAAATGGATCAATAGGTGGTTGCCAAGAACTGTGGCCCGAGTAAGCTGCCTAGACCCTATTGTTTAGAACTATTAGCAGATCTTATAATAAATATTGAAATTGGCTTGTGTAATGCAATTGGGAACTCAAACTCCAAATTTTCCACTGCAGGCGATCTGCCCATGCAATTAATTTTCTCAGGATTAAGGAGCACAGTACACAGTTTGCCCGAACTGGAAGATAAGCATACTGGCAGCTCGCCTTAATAAAACAGTTTCGTATAACACTTTGGATAACAAGGGTGTCCTCAGGCAGCTGGTACATAGATCAGAGGAGGTCTCACGTCATGTGTCTTCCTGTCTGACTTTTTCTTCTTCCGAACGCCGGACCTGGGAGGCGAGCTGGTGCTGCGCCGCGTCACCTGATTACGGGACGACCTTTTCACCAGGTGACGCCTCACTCCAGGGTTGTCCTCAAATCGGTGACCTTGCAGCAGTGTCAAAGGGAGAATGCGGTAACTCGTGCAGCCGTTACGTAGACAATTATATAGGAAGTTAAGTAATGTGCTCACGTACTCATGTGAACCAACATTCAAAGCAACCTTACCTCCCAACAGTCACACAGCCAACATAGTAACATGAACAACATAAAAGCAAATTTCATCCATATTTGTTGGTAATTGGTAGAGCAATTTTACGCATCATCTTATATTGCGCAGTAAAGTTTATATTTAAGAAAATTACACAAGAGCCTGAAATGAAGACAAAAGAAGGACTAATTTTTATTATCGTACGGTTTATAAAACAGGCATAAGTTAATATGCTGTTTCATTTCAGATTCAGTTATTGAAACTGGGACTATACAGAGGGTCTATCTGTGGCTTGGTCAGCTGGTCAGCTGTGTTCTCAGTGAAGTAGTGGGGTTAGGGACCTCACTCATGTCACAGGTCACAGCTGCTTTGCATTGTCATAGTGGCCGCAAGGGGGGGGCTCAGCACAGCTTAGGAAAAAAAAGAATATATTTTGCAACTCATCATTTTCCCTGTCTTTCTGACCTTGGGTTAAGTTTTTCCCCTCTTTGTTTATTTGTAGCTCAGAGTAAGAAGAGCCTCCTTCAGATCTGCGCTCTCTTCCAAGAATACGTCGTGCGTCGCATGACGACTGAGACACGGAGGTGTTTAAGTTTAGCGTAGCCGACGCTGGAAGGCACTACTTTTACATTTTACGCTTTATTCGCTTAGCCAAGGCCCGCTAAGCAGAACAACAGCCATGGACAATATGAAAGGAAACTAACAAACACAGAATCAATATTCACTAGTCAAGTAACATGCATCGATGACTTGTAACAGCATCCAGTATAATTATAACATATATAACTTCAGGAGGCTTTATAAATGTATCCCATTATAAATGCTATCAGGTTTTACATAAAAATGCTTCTAAACAGGAATCAATTGCCAGCAAAAGCTTCGGATAGAAGTTTGGGATGAGGGCACGCACAGACAACACCCGCTGCAAGTAACGTTCATGCTGGTCTTGTTTGAATGTTACGCTTAATTTATTAAGAATGCACTTTTACCCAAAGTGACAGACATTTTTGAGAAAACAGGCTCAGCCAGTCCCTGAAGCGACGAAGGGTTAAGGGCCGTGCGCCCAGGGGCCCAACGGTAAAACGACTCTACTGACCCTGAGATTTGAACCAGCGACCTTTCAACCACAGGTGTAGTATTCTATTCAAGCACGCTCCATCCCCGTGATGCTGAAAAGGTGTGAGAGCAAGGCATAGTACTGGTACTACTCTTCAAAAAAGTTCTTGGAATTTGCCTTAGAGGGAACCAAGTGATTACAACTTTCTGTAAGAAAAGTAAAAGTAGCCTGGATACCTAATTATCCATAAAAATGCATGTTCCTTAATGTTTCCATTTAGTCCCTGTTTCTAAGAGCTAAAAACCCCTTTCACTAAGCTTCCATTTCAGCAATATAATGACACCCATAAATGCATGAAAAATTGTCACTGAGAAATACATTCACGCTTGGAAGCTCCAATTTCTGGTAGAAGACCATGCTCACAGTATATAAGGAGAACATAAGAACCTGTTTCACCCAGCGACCTAAAAGGATTTGATTACTGCATAAGCAAATCGGAGAATCGGTTTGACAGTAATTGGCTTCTGTTTTTTTCCAAGGTCAATGGAACAGCTCACTTTAAAATCCCTCTAATCAATGGGCATATTCAGGCTGAATTACTTCCTGCCACATCAGAATCTCAGGCACATCCATTAAGGGTCTTATTATAGTTATAGACAATTTATCTCCATTGTATTACTTTCTACATCTTTACCTGCTGATTCTAAGCAATTACAGTAAGAAATGCATCAGCTAATTGTTCCGTCACTGTGAAATTTAGTATTCAATGGCCTGACAAAATGTCCAATATTTCTGAACCAAAATTTATTTCAGATGGAGATGGAAATCGCTAAAACGCTGCTCTGGACAGATAGTGGTACTCTTATACATCAGTCTAATTATCTGATCTTGCCGTCGTTTTTAAGCATTTCAGCACAAAAAAGAATCTGTGTCCTCAAGCTCTTCGATGACAACTTACGAGAAGGTTCTGGACTTGAGCCCAGGTGGGTGTGAATTGATTCCAAAAGGTCATAATCCTCAAAATCCAGCACAAACTCCTCAAAGTCTTCAAACCCATCCAGAAGGTATCTTTCCTCGTTGCACTTGCTTTCTCTTCGTCCCTCCCTGCCTATAAGTGACCCACGACCTGAGCCTGTGCGATCTGCTGACTCCTCTCCAACCTCCATTATCTCCTTGAATGGTGCATCCATTCTCTGAATGAGAGCCTCGGCCATCCAGGGTTCCTGCTTCCTGTGCAGCTTGCTGTTAGGCCCGGACTCAGAAAAGCTGCTTGACGGAGCTCAGCATGAAGGATGTCTATTGCTGATATTAGCTAGAGCAGGACGACTCTGGGATTCCGCAGCTGGTGCTACAACCGAGAAATAATATAATTTTAAAAAAAAAGAATAAATGAAGCTGATAAACCTTTTTGCTTCAGTATTGAAATTATTCTCCAGCAAACTACACCCAACTGCACCCACCTTGCCTCTGACACAGAGCTTTAATAATAAAAATGTTATTTAATCTAGATTAGAGGGAAAAAAAATACAGGGTACCGCTTTGTCCTGTTACTGAAATCCGAGGATGACAAATGCAGTTATGTCCGAGCTCTAGGTCCTATTTGCAGTGTCAAGGCTAAACAGGAAGCACAGAACAAGAGGTTTGACACTGTATGTGAGAGAACACTGAACCTAAACATCCCACTTTGGGATCCAGTGGGCAATGCAGGGACACTAGTAGACACGAGCAGGGACAGCTAGGTTACAGTTTGGGTATGCCCCCCCTCCCCCACCCAGCCCAGTACGTCTATTGGCTTACAGGGTAGTCAGCTGTCTGAATAGTCAAGCGCTAATTTCCATCACATTGCCCATCGATCTAACACTCGCTCGACCAATGCTGTGATTTGAGTCAGGGGTGTCCTCTAATTGTTACACGGTGAGGGCTGCTCAGCTGACGGTCGCCCTGATTCAGGATCAGTGCCATGAGTGACATTCACATCTGAGGCAGATGGTGAGAGATAAGAGGGGTGTACGAAAGGCGAGCGTGTGGTGCTAATGGCGTCCACGTGTGAGGTCCCTGGTGTGCGAGCTCTCTTTAATGTTTGACCAGGACTTATCTTGGAATGTCTCATTCAACTGAATTAGCTGCCAGAACTACAAAAAAAAGTTCTTCAGGCCTCCAAACTTTCAAAGAGTATTTTTACATACTTTTGGCTTCCAGGCAAATCAACCAAGTAACTCTAATAACCATTTGACATACCTGAATATCACTGCTTATTAATTAAATCTAAATTACATTTTTGTTTAAATTGCCTAAAATTTTTTACTTGGCTGTTTTGCTTATACAGCCGGCCTGAACTCACAGCCACACCCACACACACTCATACACAATGAGGGGAGAAACAACATTCTTCTCACAAACCCAACAGTTTAAATCCTCATACTGGTGGATGTATAATCAGTTTCTGAGAACATTCTGGAAATTCTGTTCAAGGCTGAAACACGCCAACGCTAAAATGCTAAAATGGAATGTAAATCAATGCAATATGTGAGAAATTAAATTTATGTCGCTGAAAATAAAAAAAATATCTTAATTTACATAATCCAGTACCAAATCCTGACACTTTAATGTTTTGAACTGACTGCTTTTTCTTATGGGGGCAGAGCGAAAATGGATAAGAGCTGTGCAATGTTTTTATGGCCTGGGTATAACAAAAATCCAATTTCGGCCTGACACAAGTCCTGGTTCTAATTCTGTGTGACTTGAGCAGTCAATGATTCTCGCTGTCTAAAAGCAGGAAATGCCACAGGCAGAGCATCTGATAATCAATCAGAACCCCCAGTTTTAATTACCACTGGAGGCCAGCTGACTGAGCTTAAAGTCTCTTTGCCCAATAGTGCAAGCTAATTAGGACACAGAAAAAAAATCATTTGTCTTGCAGCAAACGGTACGACGGCAAGGGGGATGAACTGTCACCGTTTCTAAGAAGATTCTTAAGTTGCGCTGTTCGTTTCCTGCTCTTGTGATAAGATGATTATCCTCTTATGTGTATCTCAGAACAAACGGCGTACTGCCACATTTATTGCTCAAGTGAGTTTTATTTAACCAATGGCAACACAATTTTTCTTTCAGTTAATCAGCAAACTGAACTCTCTGCTTCCAGCTCACACAGACGTATGTGTCCATGATGACATTGGCTGAATCGCTTGCATGGTGCAGGTCCGACACATACAGCTACACACTATGTTCACAGACTCTCTGCAGCACAAACGTGAAATGGATCAAGGCGTGTACAATTAAGGGGCAGCAAGGAGCCTTGTGGGGGTAAATACTACATAAAAGCAACACAGACCTGGGTAAGGAATAAAGCTTTAAAACACAATAACCCATTTACTGATAGAGAACAGAATACTGAACAGAACATACTGTGCTCATTTGGACACTTTTTAGATCCTAAAATAAAAGAACAGTCCCTTGGCTCTTCCCAGTTATTTGTTACTTGGCTTTTCTGTTTGTGGCAATAGTTGTAACTTATTCGATCAGGACTGCATTATGCACGGCGTTAGCGAGTGGCCTGTACCTCTAATGTATCTACCGGCTTGAAGTCACCCCAGCTCAAGGCGGGACATCCTTATCTCTAAGCCTGTTTAATGAAGTGAAATTCAGAGTCCCGATCTCTGCCCTCACATTCCAGCTGCTGGAATGTGTGGTTTAGCCAGTGTTTACTTTAAAGGCAGCAAATAGAAGGCATTACAGATGACCTTGGTGCTGCACTCTCAACCAAAACAAATTTATGAGCGTGCGGAGTCCACTCAGAACATTCCATTCGGTTTCACCGCTGAGCAGAAGGCCCTGCGAACCAGCGCCCGCCGTCCGCAGAGCAAACAGTGCGTCGACAGCTACCGTTCTCGTACCCGCTGTTATGCGATGCTCTTCCACGCGGTGTTTTTATTTTACTGGGAAGTAGTGCGGAATGGCGGTTTGGGCCAGTGGTCTCTGGATTGGAGTACTGAGGGTTCAGATGCTGGTTAGGACGTTCCTGTCAGCTTCTATAACTAGACACGTCCACGGATAAAACCCAACTTTAAAAGTGTTTCCCAAAACTGGCTGGCATTTGCTTCCTCCTCGGCTAAATTGGTTTAAACCATATAAACCTAATACACTGCAAGGCCGGGATGTTAAAGTTAATTCCAAACTGCTGGTAACTATAATTAGAGCAATGCACCATGGGAAAACGGAATACCAGCAATAGCAGCTTGGTTCCTGTGCAGAAGACCATGATGACCCTTACTCTTCATGTCGTCCAGGTCCATGGTGGCCAGCATCTGGGCCTCCGCCTCATCAGTGGGCACCTTCTGGTACACACCAGTCTCTGTACTGGTCATGCTGCCGATGCAGACACGCTCCCGCAGGTCATAGCTAGCCCTCTGTGGCCCCATCTGCCGATGCATGGGTTTTTTGTGGAACCAGGTAGGGGTGGTCTCTCCAGAAGGTTCCAGAATGTCCAAGAACCTGCAGGACATGAGATGTGGTCGAAGAAGCTCAATCTGACCAGGCTCTATAAGACGCTGTGTGTATATAATGCTGTTCTGATTTGCAGTTCTCAGATACTGAGATGCACCATTTATGACTGGTGGGCGCCACTTGGTGCTGTTAGACTCCAGAGACAGTAGGGGGAGCTAAAACACAGAATCATACACAAGCCAAACCTTCTGTGTTTTATAAGCAATCTGTAACTATCAGAAGCTGCTGTTCGTGATTATGTACAAGAACCATTATGTTTTAATGTTGCCACAAACTGATTTGCACAGAAATTTCTGTCATCTAATCATATTTAGTTCAACATCGAAATATGACAAAGACTTAAGCTGCTACTTTAATCATTGCCCCAAGTTACACACGGACAGGGGTAATATATCCTAGATATCAGCAGCAGAAAGCAATTAGTTGATTTATTCAATTACTTCATGGTTTGGCTACAGCCAATCTTCTGTCCCCATTGAATTGTCCCCAATGGATCATCATCTACTCTCTGCATAGCTGCAGGAAAAATGCCAGAAGGCTTGGTGTTCCACACTCACTGATTGGACAGCTATGGTTCAGTATGGTTCTGTATGGTCCGGCTTGGTCTGGTCTTAACTTACCTACTGGAGGCCGCTTTGTCTTGCCTCTGTTCATTTTGCTCCAAGCCCACATTGGCGTTCTTGGCTGCTTCCAAGCTGGGAAAGAACTCGTTCTCCATATGGAAGCTGGCGAAGGCAAGAGGCAACGCAAGGTCCTCTTCATCTCTTAGGCTGGACTGCAAAGACAAGGCAGATAACTGGCAGATGCCAGAACAGCTCACCAAGCCATGTGATGCAGCCAGCAGAGGAGTAGGTGTGGGGACCAATAAAGAGTGCAGCAAAAAGAAATGTATCTATTGCAGCTATTGTGTAGCTCCTGTTGATAGTGTAGATACCCAACACCTTTACTGATCTTACCCTGTAGCACGTGATCAACTGTCAAGTTCTCATCTCAAGCTCAAAATAAAGTGCATTAAAAACAAAACTGCAATAATGATAGAGATTTAACTTGTGCTATATCACAAGACGGTCCCTCAAGATATCCAATTGATTTAAAGAGCACTGGCCCCCTCTGGTGGACATAATGTGACAAGACAAATAGTCAAAAGCTAAACATCTGCAGGACCCTAAGTATAAACAACTGCCTGTAATTGTTTCATTTATTTCGTGTCAAAGGGGGTCAGGAGCTGCAAGGGAAGCCCAGCAGGGAAGCTTCTGGAAGCGGCTAATTCCACTATGTGCCTCAGGGAGGCTGATCCACACTCTACTCATTCCCTGGATTAATTTAGATCAATTTACAATTATATTCAGTTTCATAATTAATTTGAATAGTTGGGTCCTGCTAAACAAAGACAAACACAAGAGACCAATAAAGATCAATAAAATATTTCGGTAACACCTATGAATGCCACGTCTCTAAGAATCAATGAACACCTTCATAATGAATTATAATGCATTCATAAAACATTATAAACACGGGTATAAATATTTATAAAAAGGCAAAATGCATTATTGGCATATTTATTATGCATTATGAATGCTGTATGAAGCTCTCATCTATAATACACTACCAATACCTTCGTAATGCACTACAAAGAATACTTAATTCAAATATTATAATGCATTATGAAAGTATCTATAGTGTGTTATAGATGAGAGCTTCATTGGAGCTTAGGAGGTAGCATAATCAACACTATAATGCCTTATGACTGTCAACAGAAGATGCTGTAATGCTTTATTAATTCTTTTACAGGCCATTATAATGCATTAAGAAGGCATGTATAACGCATTATAGATGACAGACAGCCTTAAGTAAAGCGTCACCAATCCATCCTTTCACACACTGGCCACTCTTGGATGCCATCCTGGTCAACAGCGATGTCCTCTTTTCCAGGTGTACCTTCAGGCCTTCATCCTCCAGCTCCGTCGGAGTTGCAGCCTCCCCTTGTCCCTCGACGTCGGACTCCGCTTCCTCCTCGTCCACCTCGTGAATGGTGGGCGTGAACTCGGAGGGAGGTACAGAGGTCCTCCTCCTCTTGCGCTTCTTCTTCCTGCGCCGATCAGAGCTGAGCGGCCTCTTCCGGAACCGCACCGGAGGGGGCAGGTGGCTGGATAACGGGTGGTGGATGTGGTGGAATGTATGTCTGTGGTCTACAGGAGAGGACGAACACACATATACTTACAGCAACACCTTCCAGCAGACCCTACCCCCAGAAAACATCTTTCCTCATCAGTAGATAAATTTAAAGCTGAGCTGCTAGGATAAGAAACACTGAGCTTTGAACATATTTATTGGGTGTATGTTAATAATAAATATTTAAGTATTTCCCCCTGCGGTTTTCGGGGTGAGCCTTAAGGCTTCCGTTCTTGGTTTGGTTTTGAAATCCAGACAAGTATGGGGTGTCATTAAAGCTTAGGTCCTTATGTTGTTCCTGAATTGTAGTTTAATTTCCAGTCGTCTCTCTATTCCAGGCACATTCCACAGCATCTCTTTTGCATTATGAATTCACTCGTGCAGCCAAAACCTGATTAAAAGGACTGCGTGCTTATTGCTGGTGATATGCTAAACTGCATGTCCTTGGACTGGCGGAAACTGGAGTACATGGAGAAACCAACCTAATACAGAGAGAACATGCAAACACTGTACTGTTACATTCACGCAACTCATATATGTCACAACAGTGTAAGTGCTGTTGTTCTGAAATGAATGCCGTTCTCTCAATAACTCACTCCAGCTCCATCGAAAACACTTCTGTGAGTTATTCATTTATCTCTCCAAGATGCTTGTAAAGCATGAAGCTACACTATTTCTGAACAGATAGATGAACATGACAGTTACACTCAAAGTCCTTCTCGTTGTAGCTGCGGCCCATTTTTTCACCGTTGATGCTGGCAGACTCCAAGATGATGTCTCCAAACCTCTCCACAGAAAGAGCTTTCTCCCAGTCCTCTTCTTCCTGTCCATCACCGAAGTCTTTCTCCTCCTCCTCCTCCTCCACAGGCAGGGTCTAGACCACAAGTCACAAGAATTAGAGATGCTCTGATTGAAATCAGCTGATTTTTAGTCTTAATTACTTGAACGGCCGCCTTTAAACTGACCCATCTCAAATACTGATTTTTCGGATGATGTATAATTAGCGACGCTCCTATCAATTAACCACTGATCATAATCTGCCAATATTCATTCTAAATAGCTCTCTATAAGGGCAGATCAGAAGAGCCAATCAGATGACAAAATACATGAGATCAATCTCATGTAAACACTGGCTAAACCACACATTCCAGTATCGGTCAATTTTGATTCCAGTGATCGGCATTCAGTGACTGGTCTCAAAAATCCTGACTGGAGCAATCTTTGATGTCCATAAGGGAAACTACTTCCCAACAACTGTGTCTCAGCAGGTGAATCAACACCACACCAGAGAGGGAGAGGAAGGGGTGATACCGTGATTTTTTTTTTTAACTGGGAGCATAAGAGGGGCCATGATTCATACAAGGGGGCCAACCTTATCATTAGCCAATGACGTGTTTTGAATAGGGAGGTGATCTCTGGTGGCCAATCAGCTTTCAGGTAGAGCCAGTGCCCCTCTGGCCCCGCCTCTTTATAAATCCCTAGGGAGGGAAGATGTAGAAAGAGAAATGCTAGCATTCGGAGACTGCATGATATACATGTTTATGCAAGCTGATGTGAGCTAGGACAAACATTAAGGCACCGGCGTCTGCAGGGGTGCAGATCCTGCGTGAAGCTTGACTCTCCCAATGATAAAGGTAAGCGCAATGCATCATGGGAGATGGCCCTCTCAGCTCCTCCCTGCCTTTGTTTCCTGCTGTGTGTCATGTGCAGTAATGACAGGCCTGCTGCTTGCACCCTGCCCCGAGTCCAGACTTCTTTTATCTCAGCCTCTGAAAGCAGCACAGGCCAGCGGGGCTGATGGGGGTATAGTTGGGGGTGGCCACCAGGAAGCTCAGATCCGTCGCAGGAAATGTCAAGCTCCAGCTGGGGGAAGCGGGCCCCACGTGACAGGCAACGAGAATCCAGATATGGTTGCGCAGATACGCGATATGTGCCTTTGATGCAGCGGACTGAGACTGACAGGCACCCCCTGATATACCTGAAATATTGTGTAATGGGGGAGGCAGGATGATCCGATGGAAAGCAAAGCACTGCTTCGCTGATATCCAGAGAGCATGAACGCTTTCCAACCTTAGCATCAGAAACTTCACACACAACATGCATAAAAACAGACATATGTATGCATAAAATATACAATACTAGGCATGCAAGGAAAATGATGTTTAAATAATCTTCATGTTGGTGTAAAACTATGCTATTATGCCTGTTAAAGTGTGTTTGCTTGGCCATTTCAATACTTTAGCTAAAATCACACCTGTATTTGCAGCAACCATCCAAATACACCAATGCCTTTTTTGACTCAACGACTAACACACCTCATATAGCTAATCAATGTCTCATTAACTTTTTCAACTATTAAATTAAATTAATGAACGGAATAACCATTTTTCAGGTCCCCACAAAGATCTATGAATGCAATCAAAAATTCCAGAAGTCTTGGATTTTGTTTAGTTACTTATAGTAATGGTTAGGGCTGGGTAGGGTTGTCATAGTTAGCATTAGCATTGTTCCCACAGAAATGAATGAGTGGTCCCCAAAAAGATATGATTACACAATTGTTTCTGTGTGGGTGTTTGTGTGTGTGTGAGAGAGTGAGAGAGAGAGTGAGAGAGAGAGAGAGAGAGAGAGAGAGAGAGAGAGAGAGAGAAAGAAGTATCTGACCATGCCACAGAACTAATCCCTCAGACATGTAAATGTCCTTGGTGAAAAAAAGTGAATTTCATGTTGAAAAAACAAGAGTCCTACAGTTACCACCCAGCCAAACTGCAATTCAACAAGTCATTTGTAAATGGCTGCATCCATCCATCATATAACCACTGGTCAGGGTTGCGGTCCTTGTAAACAGGCCTTAAAAATAGTGTGCAGGATTCAGGTTTTACTAGTACTCCAGAAATAGCCGAGAGCAGCTTAATCATTAACACAACAGATGGCCAACAAGGTAGCAAAGTTAATGTGGTTATGAGGCATCTTTAACTGAAAGGAAATAAAGCATTCCTCTTTGTAGAACACTCCCCTCTGTTTTTACATGAATTAATAAAATCCCTCCTTTTCATTAGGCATGCGCTGTTGCACTTGAGTGTTCTTTCATCTTTATTCAATTATTGACTTTGAATTCATCTCTACACTCCATTTTACTAGAATCAGTACAACCTTTGAAATGCACCTCTGTACCAAACAGAAGATGAACAGGGGATGTTTATGTCTTTGCATATAGCTGGGGCTTAGAAACCATCTCGTGCTTGACACCAAAAACAAAAATTAGTTCAAAGCACCTGCACTTAGGGTAAACATAGCTGCGGTTTCCCAGGACATTCAGTCCTCTTTTTGGGCTCCTGTCCAGAAATCAGGGCAGTTTTTCAAAAATCACCAGTTTGTCCAGGTTTAGCTCTGCAACCTGTATGACCCAGTGATGCAAGTTACAGTGGAACGACGTTAAAGGAAAAGGCACCAGTTGTCAATATATGACAGCCACTCCATATCATTACAATTACAGTTCTTGTGCACAGGTTTACTTTAAAAACTGAATGATACGCGCAACCTTACGGGTCACACTGAGTGACATCAAATTCCAGAAAGTGTTCGGAAGTTGACATCAATTGAAAACTTTACATTTATGAGACTTGGTGAGAGACAGAGCATATCCTTTATCATGTCACCACATCTAGTAACCCTACCTGCACTTCACCTTTCTCATAGCACAAATGATTTAAATGGGCAAAATCAATACATCAGGCAACTTTGACAAAATTGCGTTTGAATTCAATGGCAATGTGTACGCAAAAATCTGCATGAGCTCCCACACCTGTCAGCGCACAAACAGAATAAAAACCCAGGCGATTTCAGGGAGCTGTTCCCCCTCTAAAACTGTGGGAGACAGACAGAAGCAGCCCCATCTGTACTGTGGAAAAACATAAAGGTCGAGGGATGGCGGGGGTGTGGG
>JAABNX020000040.1:8221163-8249573 GCA_015163995.2 Mormyrus lacerda
ATATTTGCTCATGATTTGTACTTGAGTAGTAACTGAGTTACTAAGTTATTTGTGCCCCCTCAAGTAAAGTGTTACCAGTCTTCTTGAGGGGGAAAAAATTACTTAGCTCATTTACTACTCAAGAACAAATCATGAATTAATATAGGTTTCCCCGTGAAATACATAAACTGTCAAAAGTGATTAATGATGAATGACCATGGGCTGGGTACGTAACAGACTTTACACTTTAACAGACACTTAGTTACTGGTTAATTAATGCATTAAGTCATTCATTTCCCCTAAAAAAACCTTTAATAGAAACAGACAAATTTAGAGACATTTATGGTAAGTCAAAAAATGAAAAAACCTGGAAATTCTGGAAACAGAATTTACAAATTAGATGCTTACGACATGATAATTATTTCTGTGAGGGTTACTAACTGGGAAAGCCTGCTCCAAGCTGAAGTATGACCCATAGGTTTTAATCTCACAAAATGATAAATGGCAAGTATTCATATGACATCCATTGAGGGAAACACACCGTATTAGCAGATTCACTTTGCCAACTTATTGAAAATTTGCTTATAATTTACACAAAACATTAATGGGAACACAGCCACTGACAGAATGAAATGTGTCTGGATGTCAGCAACCAGCTGATGTCAATATGACAACCAGGCCCTGGGATAATCAAGTTAACATTCATGGGAAACAGACTCAGAGTTGTTCCGACAGGAGGGGTCACTTGATGCGATTACTCCAAACCACTGCCCTGATATCCTGGGAAACCTACTTCACTGTGATGACACTGTTGCAATAAAGAACCTCTCACTAAATCACGGGTCTGACGTCTGTGACATCAGAACATTTCAGGCTAATGAAGACACACTGTCAGTCTAGCGATGGCCCGTAGGGAGCTCTAGGGGGATCCTGAGAGAGAGGCGGTCCTGTTGGCGGAGTGTGGATTCCAAGAGTGTCGTGATGCTGCACCAGAAACAGTGTGATGAGGCCTGGAACCTGTCACCCACACCCATGAGCCTCACCCATAAATTCGCAATATTCAGGAAAAGATGACACCATAAATCGCTTCTAAATATATACATGGCCTGGGAACAGCAACGAAAGAGAAAAATACTGAGGCACAGTCAGAAAAAATATATATATCTTATTTAAAGAGCATAGTGTATAGTTTGTATAGTGGGGAAAACACCCACATGTCCGTAATGCACTTATCTTACAGTGCTCTTGCCTCTGAATCCCAAATCAATGCTGAGAAAATGAACACCTTAAAAACACAGAAATATTTTATTGTGAGACCAAGCATATGTCACTAGCTAATTACTTGTTTCTGTTTCTTTGAAATTTTCTCTGGAATTTTGTTTGCTTCTCTCCATAGCAACTATCAGAGCCCAGCAAACCATTCTTGAGCTCAGCAGTGTTGTGATCTACGAAAAGAATGAATTTGTTGCTGCAAGTCAGGCATGGTTGAGCCAAGCCATCTAAAAAAGTGCCATATTGGCTAAAAGAAATTTGATGGCATTCTTTTATCATCATTTATTTATTGAAATACTTTATTTAAAAATTACCCACCATCGCAACTAATCATTTCCCTGTGGTCCCACTCATTTTTCCTTTCCAGGATATAGTAATATTTTCCAGATATTGCATGTCCATCACAGAATGAAGATGGCTCCTTGAAAAGATTAGTGAAGTCACCCAAAAAGCATATTTAGACTTAAGCTAACTGTGATTAACATTTGTGATAGAAGTTAGATGTCTAATTATATTTAACCCCGCCCCCATCCATAAAAATAGCATGTATTTCAAATATATTTTAACAGTAAAGATTCACATTCCCAAAATAAATTTCTTATTTTGCTTCATAATAGCTGAAAATATTGTAGCCAATTGAAGGACTATGCCGAGGGTTAGGTATTCAATCTTATTAGACCTAATTTCCTAAATAAACATGATCAGTAATTCTCCTTTTTATTCATTACTTGCTCCTTAGTAGTTCCTTCAGTAGTTCACAAGGTTTACATAATTAAACAATATAGTAACAAATATAGTAACTGCTTGGGCTAAAACATGTGTCATGATTAATTAATGAAGAATTAATGAAATTGATACGTAACAATTTTTTAAAATTTATATATAAGTAATAAATACTATAATACTATATTATTTGCGCCCCATCAAGTAAAGTGTTACCAAGGTTTCATTGAATGAATTGTATGTTTTCTAGAAACTTTCTTTGCTTTCTAATCATTTGGGAATTCTCCTTGCCTGCCATTTAAATCACATAAGAAACACGATCTGGGTCTCTGCAACACCCTCATTTGGGTGAATTTGACTATCACTTATTCAAATGTTTGTTCTCAGGCCAACTCGAGTGCCTCCAGTCTTTCATGCTGACG
Source organism: Mormyrus lacerda (assembly GCA_015163995.2). Classification (NCBI taxonomy): domain Eukaryota; kingdom Metazoa; phylum Chordata; class Actinopteri; order Osteoglossiformes; family Mormyridae; genus Mormyrus; species Mormyrus lacerda. The sequence continues at coordinate 8,223,560 of JAABNX020000040.1, forward strand.
ACATTCAGCCAACAAACCATGGCTGTGTGGCAGCATATTCACCATAGCAACCTGCAATGCATGCTCCCCTACACTTTCCCACCATATTTCCTGCAGAGAAAAAAAAAAACTTATTGTAGTAAAACTGTAGGTACAGAGTCTAGTGGTAAAAGAATGTGTAAGTGTTCATGTACTTGTAAATACTTTGTTATACCTGGACATGCACACCAAGGCAAATCGTATTGTTTAACATACTTGGTCAATATCTTCTTGGCCTTCATCTTCTATCTTCAAAAGCAGTGGGACTTTAGGTAAATATTTGTGTTAAGTATATCTAATTCTGTACATTATCTCATACAATCAATACTTGTCCTATTTCAAAATAGGCACATTCTGACCCAAAAACATAAAGCTTAACAACATAACCAGATTGCTTGGAAGCATGGTGTCGGTGTGTGAGTTGTGAATCATCGCATCTCAGACACGTATCTGAGGTGCCCTGAGGTCTGAAAGGGCCTGTTTACAGCTGCCACCCACCAATCAGCCCACACCAAGGTGGCTTCTCCTTTATCTATACGCCTCAGATCACCTCAGCACGCTTTGGCAGCCATTAAAGATAGAGAACTTGATAGAGTTTTACCACGCAGCCAGTGTATAACTCCCATCACGTGGGCCGTCCCAGGCTTTTCTCGCACCATGCTAATTCATTCATGAGATCATGCCCACCTTCTTGCTGACACTGACTTTTCCACTACCTGACAGAAAGGGGAGTCGTTTGATTTGACCCCGAGAGCAATTAGAGAATTCCCACTACACAGCCTGCATTCACTTATTTGCCTTGCCTCACCTTTCCGGAAACGCAGGCATGGCTGATTGTTCATAATCGACATTTTTTACGAAGGCAAGCGGGACTCTTGTAATAATAAATTATTACCTCAATTATTGCCATAATTTAGCCACTGTGCTGTACATTTCACAAAATGATCCCCTTTATACAGACTGCCTTGCTTTCAGCTGGGGGAATGAAAGGCATTGACAGTGGTAGAACATAAAAGCCTCTGCTTTTGAGACTCTTTGTTTCCCAGAGAATACTTAGCTACATAAACAGAATGCAATGGCGTAATGCACCTTAGCGCTTAACTGGCACGCACCTCCAACTCATTTACGAACTTTTACGATCTTCATACCTGTCCGAAAGATATTATATAAACGAATATGAACAAAGAGGAGCGTACATATCCGATCAGCCTTTTTTGTTTGTTTCTCGTAGAAATCCTACAGGTAAAATGTGAATTATAATGTGAAAGCCTTGGATTATTATTTACTGAAATCAATCCTGTTACAAAAAACTTTCATTCTCACAAACATATTTTTTTATGCATCATTCAAACCTTTTTACAGTAGTACAGACAATTTCCAAAAACTGACTTTCCCAACATGTTGGAGTAAATCTGTAAGACATTACTTGTTCCAATCAAAATAACACAGTTTAAGCATAAAGAGATGGATATTCTTAAATCGTCATGCCCCATTAGAGTACAACCGTCACAGATTCAGGCAGACAGATAGAAAATTCTTTAAAATAAAAAGAGAGATTGTATTTACCCTGTTTGACATACCAGGAAACGGTCACATCCATTCATTTACATGAGAGCTATTGTTACACATCTGGGAAAAAGCTAATGCAAGGTCACTGAGTACAGCACCATTATCTTAGCATTTCGGCAATGTTAGACCCAACAACCCCTGATTCCTCATAACATCGTGCAGTGTAATCAGAACGGCTGGCCACAAGCAGACACCCGGGGCACAGGTGTCCATGCCGCGGCCCTCACGTGCACAAGGCAGCACGTGTGGTACAGCGCCTCGCTCTGACTACGTTACTGGGCATCTGTCAACCGTTGCCATGGCAGGCCATAGCAACTGGGTTTAATTAAGGATATTTCAGTCGCTCTAAGTAGTCGCCATGAGCGCCGCGGCTGTGTCAGTTTGGCCGAGGGTTCCGATAATGATGCACGACGGCAAGGGTCCTTGTGTGCCCTGGAGTGGCAGATGGGCACTCTTGCACATGTTTGGGGAGAGTTAGTGCATTCTTTTACCTGTAGGCTGATTACCACGTCCTTCTCGAGAGCATGGCCTCCTGTTGCCATGGGGACGCAGAAAGGCGGCTACTGGTGTGGGTGCGTGATTGGATCAGCCCTTTTCTTTCACAGTTGGGTTGCCAGTCAACCTGCGGGGTGGCATAACCTGCGGGGAAAGAGATGAGTCAGGGGGAGCAGGCGCTGAGACGCTAGTGCGCCGAGCTGTCATATTCCTGCTATTGGAAGAGTATTAATGTTTGCCTTACATAAAATATGACCCTTTAAGAAAGCAATCAAGGTATAAGCCGGTCACGAAATACTGGCAGTGCTGAGAAACACATCAAACTCACATATATTCATATACGAAAAATCCCGTTCTATAGCCCGTGCCACCCGTCACTCTCCAGAAGGCAATGTTCCCTGCCGGCCAAGAGTGAGCTGCTTGCTGGGTCTTCGCCGCTTAATTAGCTTGTCTGCCATTGGAATCTCATAGCGGGGAGCGTGGCAGGCTATCGCAGCAAACGGACGCAGGCCTGGCAGGCGGCCAGATTCTCAGGCGGTGCGGCAGGAACCGCGAACAACAGCGGGGTTAGTGAATCGCATCCTCGGCGGCGGCGATGAGTCATGATGCCCCGTCGCTGCTCCTTGACTAATGCTGGCTATCTGCCCACAGTTACTGGAACAGGAGCCATGTGACTTTATGAAACATAACACAACAATGGAGAAGATGCAGGGATATTTAGGTAGATATTAAATCCTTCTGACTACTGGACAATTTCCAGCTATATGTGGAACCAATAGGCAGAATGCTGGACCTTCTCAGATCCAGACCGATTAAGCAGCCATCTGCTGAGATGCAATGCTTTTTTATGGATCTTTCTTGAAAAAGGTAGTGAAACAATCAAAATATTCAATATAAGCCAACATAAACAGTCGCTCCATTTTCTGAGGATTATAGCTGAAAAGAGCAGAGAGGCGAATTCCCAAAACACTTGTTTAAAAAATGTATTTGCTTACATTTCTATTTATTTAGCAGATGCTTTTATCTAAAGCTACAATCATTTTTGAGAAAGCAAGGTCAGACTGTCCCTGGAGCAACAGGGGGTTCAGGGCTTTGCGCAGGGGCAAATGGTGACATCACTCTGCAGACCATGGGATTTGAACCAGTGGCCTTCCAATCAAAGGACAGCATCATAATACACCAAGTCACACATTCACCCTTAAACTCTGTGATACATTTATGCATAATAGCTTTACATTTTACATTATTTAACACTACAGAATTTAGCACATTCTCACACACTTTTAAGTACCAAGATTAATGTTAAAAAAAAAAACCAAAAATTTCACTTGTTACTGAAAATGCATACACATACTTCCATCAACTGAATTAAAAAAAATCTCTCTTTGCATTTTGGCATCTGATTTCTGTGGTTGTTTCAGCTTGATAAACGGAGCCACACAATCATTCCTACAAGATGAGATATTTGCAAATGGATTTTTTTCCCTCTGCCAGGCAGGAATGGCAAAATCCGTATCTCGGCAACCCACTGCAAATCTGTAGAGTTACGTGAAAACTGGTGAGTCATGGATCACTATAATCTCCAGTGATTAGCTCCAGTGAACTTAAACGAAGCTGTGATCTATAAGGAGAACAAAGCATGGCACCTCAACGACCATGGCAGCGGAGTTTGTTGTCAAAGATCAAGATATCAGCGCGCTCATTTCCTGGACCTTGGCCTTGCTGGATAAAGCCTACTTGCTTCGATGAACCATTACAAGGCTTTGTGTGGCCCACAGACGCTGTCAGCACAATTCCCAGTGAGGGATCATTTCCGAAGATGGTTGCTGGCTCACGAGACTTAATGAAGATTTGGAGTGAAAACAAAGTGTTAGAGATAAAGCAGGAAACATGGATTTGGATAAAATCGCTACAAGCAGCCAAAACATTACTAAATGACCAGATGTCTTGAATTATCTTGGATCACATTTTGACTGTGACCTAATACTGCTGAAGCGATAAAACAAATCTTGCTTCTACAGATGTCAGTCATCATTAGCTACTTGGAAGACAGAGTAATTAGAAAAATCTTCTTGGAGGAACATACGGTCCGTTGTCTGCATGTGGTTTTAAATAATCAAATAAAATGCTTTTAACAGGCCATGCATGGACAGACTATTACCACAGACATGTATCTATGACTGAAATGTACGTAGATGTATGTTTAATACACACTGAAATTCTTAAGTTATCAGAAAAAAAAACCATGATAACATTAATTCCAGGTTTGCAATATTATCAGCAGTCAGATGATAATGAATAACTTGCTGCCTAAAGCATAAACTAAATTCAAGAAAGTTAATGCATAACATAGTAATGCCAGGCAGTCAGATCAAGCGGAAACCGTGCGTGACCCTCCACCATTAATACAATTATACAATCCAGAGTTTCAACCTCTTGGTGTCCTTGAGTGTTCATTGTTTCCTGAGGTGGACCAGTTGCCTTGGAGCTAAACAAAGGGGCAAACATGCCGGCTAATCAGGCGGTGAGAGAGAGGATCTGCTATCCTGTCCCAAGGGCGCCTGATTCCTCTCCTGCGAGGGCACCCCATCGTGCGGCTACACCCTACGGCCGCCTACCATGCCTGAATGCATTGCATCTGTAGCTGCTTATCTCCGGAATGTGGGAATCAGCTGTTCTCCTGCGCACTATTCAAAACAATTACATCTAAATCCAGGAGCCCAATCTCCCACCTTTTCATGGTTCTGGGTATCTGGAAGGTTTCCCAGTTACGGCTCAGTGAAGCTCAGCGTGCCGACAACCACGGCTGTAGGAGTGACAAGCTTCCCATCAGACATGATTCATGTCCTACATTGTTACATGGTAAAAGAAAAGCTGGGGGAGATGGGGGGGGGCAGATTAAGGGTCTATATGTGTGCTTGTAAGCACTGAGTATATATGCATGTCATTTTATTGGGATTGTGTAAGCAGGAACAGGTGCGTGCATCACGTTTTAGGACTACCGTAGAACACTCTGGAATGATGCAGGACAAAATGAACTCACGGCAACATGACTGCACGGCACGCCAGTCATTGCTCGGCAGAGAAGCCTGAGCGAAGCCACAGATTCCTCTTCCGACCTGGGCTGAGGTAGCCTGAACTTCCTGTTGTGTGCACGATAAAATCACATAGTAATGCATCGCTACACACTTTTGTCAAGTGCGTCGGGGGCGAATGTTCTAAAAAGCGCTATATAAATTGAATTGAAACGATAGCGACTCTCCTTGAGTTCCACACACAGACCGCTGAACCCTCAAAGCTGAGACTCTCACATTCTGGTCTAGGAAGAAAGGCGGGCAGACTCTTGCAGAGACACATTAACATGGTCAGCAGTCCCCGGCTGTGTCAGCTGTCAGGGCCCCCCTACTATTTTCTACAATGGTCTAGATCAGCGGTCTCCAAAATTATTAACAGTGAAAGCTACTTTTAGAAAAGAAAATAATCTGGCAAGCTATTGGGCTGTTACGGTAAAAGTTGATGACCGGGACCGGGTGTACTTTGCCAGCTGGGTGGGGGGTGGGGGTGTTCACTGTTGTGATCGACTTAAAAAGTCTGAAAGATCGACTGGTTGGCAACCGGGCTGGTTGGCTGGCTGGTTTTGATGTAAAATGTTGAAATAGCTAAAATAAGTGGAGGCCCCTTCAGCCCAGACAGAAGGACTTTCTTCTGGGATGTACATGAGAATGGTCAGTGTTGGTCGAAGCCCATGTGGTATCCTAGGCAACCCTCCACTTCAGATAAAGTGAAACCAGCCTGCAAAGTTAGCGCCACTCAGAAGATGCCGCCCCTGGGCACTTTTCCAGCACACCAAGTACGGTACTCCTGGCACCTTCCCTTTTCGATTAACTTGCGGTCAAGTACCAGTATCAAAAGTTCTAGTACCTAAAATGCCAGACCAGCTGGGGTACTTCTTTGGCACTTGGGTAGTTAGGGGTGGAACTTAAAACGCTAACTGTGTTGATTGGTTATGCAAATAGCCTGCCTCTGAGACACAATATAATTTCTGTCTTGAAAAAGTTGCAAGCTCAGAAACCAACGATAAACGCTGTGAAAAAATTTAAGTAATAATGACGGATGTGTAGACAAATGAAGAAACACAAGCCTTAATTGCGATGTGGTTGGAGGACGAGATACAAGATCAGGATGGCATGAAATAGAAATGTATTTTGCATAATAAACTATGACAGCACCGTATTGGACAAATTTCAAATATCTCGATGTAATTTTGTTGCAATAAATGTTGGTGTTTTTATAAAGCAAAAAAGGAGTCAAAAGAATTTCTCACAAACCCCTCTACTGGAGGACTGATTTAACCAGCAAGGATGAAAATCATTATGATTGTCTCAGAGAACAAATGCGCCCCTCATGCAAAAGCAGTGCAGGTAAACTGATTTTTAAACATTCACTAGATAATCTTGAAAAAGAATAATCATTAAAATTGCAAAACTTGCAAAGTTTATTTTTTCCTATGACAGAGTAAAAATGTTTTAGCAAAACTTAAACTCTGCAATATAATGTTCGTACTGTTTTGAAGGTTTGAAAAAGCCCGATCTAATCCAGCTAACTGGCACTGTAAGAAGCACGTGTGCGTAACATTTGATGTCGGTATCAGTATCGCAGTTAATCCGGCCAGCACTATAACATACGTAGGCATTTTTCGAATTCAGTACAAAACACCCTACCTTGCGTTGTGGTGTCATTTATCGGCAGTTCCGGTTTTTACGCCAGCTTGAAGTAACGTACTTTTGATGCGTTCTTGAAGTACCAAAAGTACAGTGCCTGGTGCAGTGAAAAACCGCCGTATATGCAGCATAGCAAAAGCGGGATGATGGATACCAGTGTCTGCAAAGCGGAGCAAGTCCAGCTCAGGTCACACTGTCCCGCAAGGTTGTTACACTGATTTAGAGTAAAAGGTTGGGACCCGTGACCTTTGAGCATTGCAGCAGTAGTCAGACTATCAATGTCTTCCCAGCCTATGAGACAAACTATTGAGCCCAGCCGTACAAAATGTAGTACTAAACAAGTCGGCAATCATGCATATGCCGGACTTGTAAAACTGTTCTGACTGTTTAAATGCCAGCAATGTCCTTGTAGTTGAGCTAATATTATTGGAAAGGAGATACTGTATGGAAGAGAAGTCTTCTTATATGGGTTAAATGGGTACACTGGAAATGCTGCATTAGTATGCAAAAGCTTTGCATTACAATAAGATCAGACAAATTTATATGGTGTCTGTGTTCAAAATGTAAAACACGAAGCTAAGCCAGGAGCTGACCACACGTTTGACTGTGAACCTGCCAGCCTCTCTGGCTCTAAGTCGTGCTGTTTCAACAAGTGTTTGTATTGATCAGTCGTTCACACATGGCAAGTGTAAAAACTCCATCTGAAGAGAGCCAGCTCTGCTCATCCTGTAGCATCCTGGCGATTACTAGTTTTTTGGGGTCGGGTCAGAAACCTATTACACAGAGACACGGGAAATCATATTTAAAGGTGGCATTCTGAGATTTATGGGGACAGCAAAGAACGGCATAACAAGAGCCAGACAATGCAGTCAGGGCCCTCCTAACGCCACCTATAAAGTTATCTCTATTATTCTCGCTAAAAAAATGAAAGGACTGATTTTTATTTTTAAATAACTACCAATTAGCACCATTACCGTCACATTTTTCATAGGTACATGGCTTGAAGAGCGCAAAGAATTAATCATGCCAACCCTTTACAACGATTCATATTCTTCTAACAAAAGGTTGCACCGTCTATTTTAAGTTTGTGATCAGCATGCATTTATAAGGATAACATACTACCAAAATGAATTACTAACAGTGACTTTTATAGAAAAACGAGAAAGAACGGAAAAATTCTTTCACACACATAAAAATGTACAATTTAAGGTAAATGCAGCAGGAAGTATAGTGGCCTTGAATCATGCCTGTTTCATATACATAAGGGTTTACATGCAGATATCTGTAAGAGCAGCAGACGTTTGGCAAAAGTTAATCTCACCAGCTCCCGGAAACAATAGACTGGAATAAAGGCTGCCAGCTTGTTCCGGCCATACAGAACTTACAGTATTAGCATATGGTCACAGGCCACTGCACTGAAGTTCTTAGAAGGTCAGGGAGCCATAAACAACATGACTTGGGTAGAAATGTTTCCCTGTTTTGTTTCCCTTAAAATTTATGAGCTCCTTGAGTGGGCTGAAATAGTAATCCCCCCACCCAATCCACCCTTTCCCCAACCCCCACGGGGCCGCTGTGATGTAATAATAAGACACACGCCCCTTATTATCAGCACTAGGTGTGGCGCTGTTTGTTCACTTTGTTTGTGCCTTATGATGACAATGAAATGTTAGCGTAGAATGGAGTGACAGCGTGTGATTCACAAAAGATTTAAAATACGGGATGGTGACAAAGTAAAGTCATACGACGGTAACAGGGATTTTGGCCGATACTCCTGCATTATTTAGCCGGCACATGCATCAGCAGCCGATGTTTGACTAACAAATACGAATACGACGTAAACAAAGTCAATGCTGGATACGTAGAAAAAAAGACACACTAGTCAAAAAGTTATTTGACGGACTTATTTCACTTTCAAACGCACTGACTTATTCTAGCGTGGGATTGATGCTCTTCGGGACGGAAAGATGCGCTTTTTAGTCGTCATTCACTGGCCTTTGTCAATACGAGTGAAAGTCGGGCGCCATGGCATGCAGTTTTATCCTCGCAGTCCCTTAACATCAGCATGTATGCAGTTAACAGTACAGGTACCAAATTCAACATTATTGGCACTAAACAAGCTATCAGACAAAACGCCGCCCATACCGAAATCGATGCATTTCCTGCTTACAATACCACGTTTTACACGTCGGCAGGGTAAGAAAATATAATCCACTTTAAATCATTACTGCCTTAATTCAGTATTAATTATTGAGCATTACTCTAGGTTAGTGCGAAATTGTTACTGGTAATGGTCTGGCAGTGAGCACTTCCTTATTGAAATACCCATGCAAACAGGAGATAGCGCTCTCCTCGCTGTAGATGGTCTGCCTTAGGCATAATCTGGCCATTTACTATAAAAATGCAGGCTTTTCTCCAGACACGCTGGTGCCGGTGCGTTACTCGCCTACCTGTGCGTGCAGAGACTCGTCCGAGAAGAGTGAGTGTTAGAGGCGCGCAGTCAGGAGGCGCGGCAGCCGTGGCGATGCTCCATAGCGGACAGCCCGACAGCTCCCAGATGCTCCCTGCAAGTGATGTCAGGAGTCAGAGAAGCCTCGCTAGGTGTTGTCAGGGAGTCGTCTGTCCCAAATGGGTGCCTATCTTATATCCCATGGGATCATTATATACACAAAGATAAACATAAATAGATTTACAAATAAATACGACAATAAATAAACAAATAAATATAAAATAATCAGGAGATCAATCTAAGTGGGTCCCAAGTTCCAATTACCTTTTGTATAAAATGTTACTGTAATAACTTAAATGTACTTGGAAATTTGTTTATTTCAGTCTGACCCCTTATGAAAATTCACTAATGGTTTCCTATGGTTTTTAATTAGTAACCATAGTTTTACTATGGTACCTCATGGTACTTTGGTACTACCCAAAGTACTACCATGGTTTATCCATAGCGCTTCATGGTAAAACAAAAACCATGGTTTATGACCAAGATTGCACTAGAGTTTAACAGTAGCGAAACCATGGTAAAACCATAATTACTCAAAAAAAACATGAAAAACGGCAAACCATTGGTCATATAATCATAATAAAACCATGGTTAATTTTTGTAAGGGATATGACTATTATTACCATGAGAAATGGTCACCTTATTAAAAAAGCCAAGATACACTCCAGTGCATCTCACATCTGTTAAGACACAGGTGCCTTTGTTTTTTTTCATATAGATTGAATCTATAATTGAGTACAGTACTAAATGGACGCATGATGTCGTCAATAGACCCGTATAATTCCAAACACTTACATTTCAGTTATTGGTAGACAGGTGAAGCTTGCGGGAATGACTAGTCCAATGATTTTTTTTTTTTAACTTCTTACTTAATTCATGATTTTTCTCAATATTTATGCACAGGCAGTACATGGAGGGGGCCAGTATTCACTGGTAAGCAGTAGCAGAACCTCTTTGCTTCTCTCTTCCGAGTACCAGAACCTCTCAATGTCTGCTGGTACCAAACCGCTAAGGGAGTACCACACTCTCAGAAAAAAACGGGTAGAAATGTGTACCTTTGCTTGTCACCGGAGGGGTACATTCATCCGTAAGGTAAAAACAATAATGTGTCTCAAGTGATACAAAAATGTCCCTCAGAGTCCATTTCTGTACCTTAAAAGGTACATTTTCCTACGGCTAAGAGTACAACTGGGAGACCCTTGAGGGTGCAGCGCCAGTGACAAGCAAAAGTACGGTTTTAGTGCAGCGCTATGTATAGGTCTGACCTGAATGTGAAAGTTCACCTTTTAAAAGGCAATTTGCGTTGGCGGCAATACCATGGTTTTGACACATGGCAGGACAAGATTGCACTCTGACCAAAATGAATCATACTTTGTTTTAATCTGCATTCATTTATTTAGCAGATACTTCTGTCCAAAGCAACATGCAGGTGAGGATCAGAGAGCAGAGTTAGACAGTGTCTCTGAAACAATTTGAGTTAAAGGCCTCACAGTGAAATCACTCTGCCAACCACGAGATTTGAACCAGCAATGTGGGGGAGGTGTGTGACTCAGTGGGTTAGGCCTCTGTAGCTATGATCGGAAGGTTGATGGATTGAATCCCATCTGCAGCAGAATAGTAGCGTCTCCATTGGACCCTTGAGCAACACCTTTAATCCCTCAAAATGCTCCTGGGGTGACCCTATGCTCAGACACCAGCGCTTATTCTCTCTTGCGTGTATGGTTGTGTTTATATTACATTGTGGGGGGCAAATATCCCACACGTTGTGGGCAGTGGTGGCTTGATGGTTAGGGAAGCGCACTTGTAATCGAAAGATTGCAGGATCGAATCCTCCACCAGCAAATCACCACTGAGGTACCCTGAGCAAGGTACTGTCCCCAAGCACTGCTCCCCGGGCGCTGAATTAGCTGCACCTGCTATGTCACGAAAGTCACATATGGGTTAAATGCAGAGGACACATTTCATTGTTGTGTGGTGTGTTGACAATGATCACTGAATTCTAATTCTAACCATATAAGACAAACCTGTTATTTTGACATTGTGGGGACCATTTTTCAGGTCCCAACAATGACCTGTGAATGCAATCAAAATGCAAATAAAAATGCCAACAGGCTCATGTTTTATTTTGTTGAGTATGATTAAGGTTAGGGCTGGGTAGGGGTTAAGGTCATCATGTTGGGATTAGAGTTTTCCCCATAGAAATGAATGGAGTGACCCAACAAAGATATAATTACAAACTTGAGTGTGTGTGTGTGGAGGGGGAGGGGGAATAAATAATTCCACTTTACTCATACTTGTTCAAATAGTAAATAAAGCATAATTTAACACACAGCATCCCATAAGAATTTATCTGGACACTTTGTTACAAGGACACTCTGTCTGAAATTCTTAACATATTTCTGTTGTGCTTTTCTGAAGCCTTTTGTTTTGTGATTTACTTTTTTTAAATGGTATGACTTACAGTTTCATCTTTTAATTCCAAGTAGATTTCCCTAGTCTAGTTAACTGGTACAGATCCTACCCAATTGGAAAATGGTGGAATTAAGGGTTTGCATGCCATGGATTTGCAAAGGATTTATGAGTGTTTGAATATAACTAATCCACATCATCTGGTAGCAGTGGTAAAGTGTACTTCCCTGTAATGGGCAAACACACAACTGAAGTGATGTTACTTAACACAGCAGTTAAGAGAATGTAGTATTGCTGTATGTATGTATTGCTGAATGTACAGTATGTATTGCTGAATGCATGTATGTATTGCTGTATGTATGTATTGCTGAATGTACAGTATGTATTGCTGAATGCATGTATGTATTGCTGAATGTATGTATGTATTGCTGTATGTACAGTATGTATTGCTGAATGTATGTATGTATTGCTGTATGTATGTATGTATTGCTGAATGTATGTATGTATTGCTGCATGTTTGTATGTACAGGCACTGTCAGCTTCAGCATCAACATCCCAAAATAATGTAGTCTCAAAATCTTTGTACTGGTAATAACGTGGGTAGTACCAAACTCGATTTCTAACTATTTTCTTTTACTTCTGACTACATGATTCAAAATTAAATTGTCTAAGTTTAAGCTGAATGGGTACTAACAACAATAATAAGGTCATTAGCCATGTTGCAAGAATATATGCCGCCACACCATTTGATGTCTAAACATATTTTTGGCATTATTATATTTAAGTGGAAATAAGTGTCATACAGATTCTTCATACACTGTCCCTCAGATAAGCTTATTCATTTTGAAATGACTATAATGACACTGGGTGGCGCTGTAGTTCTTTGGTGGTCTTGATTGTCATTGGTCTTGATTGCCAGATATTGGCTCTGGATGCTTTTCCTGTAATGAATCATGAAAGATATCAGGATCTGAGTAAATTGTTCTCTATTGTGTTTCTTATAGTTTGATGTGAACTTTGGTATAAAATCTCTGCACATATCCTATCTGTCTGTTCCACTAATCCATTTTCTGTACCCGCTTGTGCTATGCAGGGTTGTCCTTTTCTGCTCCCTGCTTTAGTTCTCGTGTTCTTCCTACCTGCCTTCATTGGATCCCTCGTGGTTCTTTTTGGTTGTTTTTGAGCTCAGTAAAATTCCTTGTGTCTTGTCAGCTGGCTCTTAGGCTTTGGATCTGTGCCAGCAACTGGAAGGTTGCTGGTTCAAATCTCATGAATGATCCAGAGTCATTCTACTCCATTGGGTCCTGGAGCAAGGCCATTAACCTGTAATTGCTTTGTCCTGGGATGTTAATCTACATCCAGCCCTATAAGGAATTCCTCCATCTTACAGGGAAAAACTTGGGTTGGTGGCAGGATTGGCACTCTAGCCACCGGTAAAAAAAACTCAAACTGGTCCATTTGGACTAGTGTGGTACTGAAGTATCACACTGTATCAGTGCATGCTCCTTACCTACCATGGGTGGTCGCTTTGTTCTTCACTATGCCAGTCTGTAACAAGCTGTGAATAATGCTGTGCCTGTGATGGTCTTTTAATGCCCTCTCACTGCTACATCTTTGACAACATTGGATAGATCGAGTTGCCATGAAAACGTGCCCAGGGCCTCCCGAAATAAGAAGCATGGCACTTGTTGTTGTTGAACCAATTTGTTCAGCTTTTAACTCCTGCCAATCCGCAGATCGTTTTGTAACGTTACCAGAAAAGGTGTCCACACATCTTCAGGTTTAGGCTGTTTGCACAAAGATTTTTTAAGCCCTTGAGCATTGCAGTTTAGATGCTGTCAACATTCACACAGGCATTTGTTTATTCCTGACATGTAAAATACTTATAATAGTTTCTTCTGGCCAAAAAAAGATATGTGGTTGAAACAGAAGACTTAACAAAGTATTTGAATTCCAGATTCTGACATGAAGCATTATGTGAAACTCCCTTGGTTGGTTTCTGTGTTAAGTATAACATAGTTATACTTTCAGGTATGTAAGTATAGTATAGTTATAATTTCAGGTATGTAAGTATAGTATAGTTATACTTTGAATTTAGCACAACATGCTAGAAAACACACACTTGTCTGAAATTGTAATGAAGAGTACAGCTGAATACAATTCACCGTATTCTGCTCTCCACAGTTTCCATCCATCCATCCATCCATCCATCCATCTTCCAATTGTTTGTCCTGGACAAGGCAATGGGGCTCTCCAAAATGTTTATATGTTTTCATAGATTCTAAAATTTATCATATTTGTCTTAATCATAAATCATAATCATAAAATCTGAGCCAAAAGAAAATCCAAGAGGGAGATGACAATCAGATTGTACAAACCTTTTACAGACAGAGCTTTCAGGAAGTACATTATTCACCCCCAATGATCATTCCCAATTTTGCTTTGTGGTTGAGTCAAATAAAAGTATCAACTTTATATTCAAAGTAAATGAGTTTTTCCAATCCCAAACAAGTATAGCCATTTCCATGTGGCCTCTCACTGACATGCAAATGAGGTCCACCTGTGTTATTCGGAATCTCTTTGTATTCATTCACGTGAATTAAGAATAAATATTACTGATTTTGTGAAGTCTCTCAACTGAACCAGCAACTCATATAAGTCAAGGGATGAATACCAAAGTGCACCTTATGGAGCGTAAACTTACATTTTTAGGAGCTGAAACTTGCAGGACAATTAAACCTTTCCAGTAGTACAATAATATATCCCATGTCACAAAATAGAGGAAAACATAGAAGATCCCAGACAATCAAAATCAGCTTAGAGGTCACCAGAAACTCTGTCATGGATCCTGAGACCTAGAGCAGGCCTGGGCAATTATTTTCTGAGGAGAGCCAAATCCAAACTTCACAGGGGGCATTTTTTAGAGTATAATAGTGAAATTAAATTTGTTCCCATGGGGAAATTGTCTTTTCACCTGTTCCGTCTTGCTCAGTGAGACACAGAGACACACATACAGCTGAGAGCAAGCTTGGAGGTCAGAGCACAGGGTCAGCCAGTGTGCAACATCCCAGGAGCAATTGAGGGGGGGGGGGGGGCTTGGTCATGAGCCCAGTGGTGGCATCAGTCTGCAGACCATGAGGCTTAATCCAGCAGCCTTATGATCACAGGCACTGAACCACAACCAACCCATTACCAGTTATGTTCCATGAACGCTACAATAGAAGATGGTCTTTTTGTGGAGAGGTTCATTTTTGCGTGCCAGTAAAGAAACAGCGGTTATATTCGTGATTATTCATGGGAATATTTTGATGATTGTGCAGGCCAGGAATATTAGCAATAGGTGGACTCAGGCCAGCTTTCTCCAAGGTCTGTTCTGGAAGGATACTTTGTGGCCTTGAAGAGAAAATGAACCATTATGTTTTGGCACAAACATGTTTGTCACTCACCCAGGAAATACCATCCCTATCATTAAGCATGATGATGACAACATAATTCTATGGGTTCACTTGCCAGTAGGAGTGACTGGCAAGCTTGTTACCATCAGGTAAATATTGGTGGATGTCAAATATGGGCTAATCTGCCAGATTTCCTGTTCCAACAGGGAAATGGCTCAAATACACGTAAATCATACATACACAGAAATGAGTTTAAAACTGGACAATCTGAAGGCTGGACTTTTACTTTCCATTCTGCTGTTTCACATGTCAAAGGTGAAGGAACGTTGCACCGAGGGCTGGGAGACATCACAAAAAGCTAAATTTCACAGACAAAAGTTGTTGTGTTAGTTAATCTGACAAATATGGGGCAGTGGTGGCTTAATGGTTGCGGAAGCACACTTTGAAAGGCTACTGGTTTGAATCCCTGACTAGCAAACTACCACTGAGACACCCTAAGCGAGGCATCGCCCCTAAACGTTAATCACTTTCAAAAGTTCTTTTTTGTGAAGAATGCTTGTTGAAAAAATACTTCTGAATCCTTAATGCACTGAATTCATTGCACAGGCAAGAACGGGGGAGAATTCTTATCTGAAAAAGTCAATACTTGTTGCAGAGATTGTAATTCGGTGGCAAAGTCATGTGTGTCGAAACACTGTATTTGAGTTGCATCAATTTTCTTTCAGTGAGTGTTCCTGCAGAGCTCTATTACTTAACAGCGATACTTTGGTTTCTTAAGGGGCTGAGGGTACATGTGTCGATTTGGTCCAATCCCTCACTCAGACCCAGAGTAATGGGCCTTGGTTAGTAAACCTAAATAGTAGCCTATATTTGAAGTTTGCACATTACAAATGTATATTTATTTTAGAAGTGCAAAATGGTTAGCAAGTTAACATTTCATGGATGGATTGTAAGAATAAGCACATGATCAATGTGTAAAAATAAATAATTCGAGCACAGAAGGGCTGTTTGTCCCAGCCAGAATACCCATTTCCTGTGGAGAACGAAAACGTGATTGAAACTGTTTTTGAAGCATATTTCTATCCTGCTGCATACAAAATGTCTCTAGAGGGCACCATTGCTGTCAAGTGATCCTGCGGAAACCTGGAGACGTCCCAGAACCATGACAATATTTTTATGATCCTCGAAAAATCAAGAATGCCTCTGTTATGAATCTTAATACATGGGGTCACAGTTAGCAAGTTATAGTTTCTAAAATAGATGATTGATCACCATATTTGAATAAAAACCATAGACATGTGCAGGGTGCATTAACTTCTTTGGGATCTCGGCTAGGAGGTCAATATTTGGGGTATAAAAAGAAACAAGAGAGAACTAATAATGACGTAAGTCAATAATCCGTTAATGAGCATGGAGGGGGGGTTAGTGGCAAAAACCTGCCAAGTGTATGTGGGGTGCAGGTGGATTGATCAATCAGATGGCTGTTCAGTTTTTCCCAAGGTGATTTTGCTGGGCCCCTGAGCTATAGCTTAGGATAGCCAACGCATGAATCCACCCCTGGACATCTGACCACGGGAACTAGAATCAGAAACCACAAGAAAAACGGAATTGCATCATGAAGGATAAAGCCAAGTTGCCACTATCAACGGTAAAACAAGTTTCAGAATTGACAATGAGAAAACTTTCAAGCTTGAAGCTAATGAACGTCTTATCTTTGTGGATTCAGGTGTCATTTTAAGCGTCAGAATGACCTGACCAAGTCGTATCACGTATGGCTGCAAGCTGAAGATGCACTCCCGTCACCTCTCTTGACACAAGAGCACGAGGTTTCCAGTGAACTACATCCCTCTCAAGTGCTTATTAGGCAAACCAGATCTCCACTAGAAAAAGCTGTTATCCAACACCACAAACGCTCCACAGGCGCACAAATGTCCTCTATACTCTTCAGCATGCCGCTGTTTTTCTTGGATACGCCTGTCTCAGAACGGGAGGGAGATGTCTTTGATCGAACCTCCGATTCGTACGGTGACTGACTTATTTTGCATGACCTCTTGCTCAGTGGTCCCATCTGATCTTGGACCTGACAAAGGAACATCCAGTGCTGGTTTTAAGTTTCCTCTCCGGCATGGAAAATGTACCGTGCACAAATAAAATATCAGTGAAAAAATAAAACACAGGAGACGTTAAATGAAATGAATCCCAGCAAAAGGAGCAAAGAAAAAGATTCTTGTAATTGAGTAGATCTACTTGTATCATCTTAATAACTGCCTTCTACTGTAAATGCTCCTGGACATTGCAGTTTTGGAGAAGAGGGCTATTATCCTAGCTGACTCCGGGAAACAGCTGCTGGTTTTATCATGGATTCGGGTTTTACGAAGCTTTAAAAAGCGAATGGCCTTCTGGTCTGTGACTCTCGGGAGAAAAGGAGGTCAGCCAGTTTGGCACAAACGCAGGCACCTCCTGGTGAATTAAATAAACCGTCGGGAGTCGGAGGTAATTAATGTTTGTTTTCACCTGAGCTGTAAAAGGCGATTAGCGATGTGCACCCGTGCGAACGGCACTGCTTCTGCTGACATGGCTCATTATCTCACTTGGTTACAACGTACAGATCCTGTTTTAAAATCATTTAATTCATCGTCATCAGTCTTCTTCATCAGACCAAACTGAGGTTTCATTTAAACCTGAATTATTCTTCCACATAGAACGTGCTACTTTATAGTCTGACATCCTTTCACATTATGAAACAAAAGGGCCGTAAAAGTTTTACCCATTATTTTGGTTACTTAGTAGTTTCTATCCAAAGTAACCATGTCCCTCCTCTCCCAGTTATTTAATATGAGCAATTCAAGTGCCTCGCTATAGGTTAGCACACCTGAAGCTAATCTGTAATTAGAAATGACAACATCTAACTTACGAATGCCGGTCAGCATGATACTGTCTTTTTGCAGTGATCTTCTCTGTGCATCCCAGATATTTCCTGACAATTAACCCCCCGTTTCCCTGCTGTGGGATCAAAGGAGGTGTCCAACTGGATGGGAAGAGAAGAATGAACCTCTGTCCATGATTTTTAAAGCTTTATCAAAAATAAATCCAAGTTCGTCTTGCCTTAGACTTCTCTAGGCCGTCTGTTCTGTGTGCTGTATGTGTTGACCTGAGATTATTAAAATTTATTTTCACGTTTCATGATATTTTCATGTGTTCATAGTACTTTTGCAGAATGCTTTTGACTTCCTTTGTTTCACATTTCTAAATGAGCTTGAAGTAAATTTATCGATAAAGTCATGTCTGGTAAAACAGGTAAGAATTTCTTTAGTCTTATAAAGGGCAGGGGATTTCATAGGCTTTCATTTTGGGTCCCCAGGCACTGAATTCCTGAGGATCTTGGTGAGATTCTGCAGGCCATTCTGGTGTTTACTGCTTACTCACATTCTTTGGGGGGGGCGGGACAAAGTTGATTTAGTTCAAGGTTTTAATCTCATTGGGCAGGACCCACAGCACCAGCTGCCGTTATGAGCACCGAGCATCTCTACCAAAAGAAGGGATACTGGTGTTACACGGGAAGCCCAGCGACCCACACGGCTATCAGTATGAACCTCATGCCCAGACACATTTGAAGGGCACCATTAAATGAGAGCGGTAGGCTAATGGTGCTTCCAGGGCTTTAAGAATCTAAGGCATGCGCCGCACGTGTATGGTCTTGTGCAAGTGGGTCAGTATCTGCATCTTTTCCTGCTTTACTGTTTTCCACTTCAAAGAAATAGACCTTGGCTGTCAACTCCCAACACGTCTGTTTTGTACCTCTTACACCATAATGCCCCCATTCCTCCCCATGGGATGAACCCTTACAGCTGATGACAGTCTCAAAGGAACAAGCTCCCTCGGCATGTGATGTTCCAAAGTTTGTCCAGCAGGGGGCATAGGAGGGATCTTAACTTTGTCTTCTACACCAAATCTGCCTCAGAAGCAGCAAAAGAAGGAAAATGTTAGAATTGTACTAGATAATAAATCTAAAACTAGTCATAAATCATAAGGACTACTAATAACTGATGAAATTTTGGCTCTGTGGTGTTGAGTAAATATTAATGAATGTGCAGTGAGCATAAGTAATATATTACGGTGTGTGGTGAGTCTAAAGGACAGTCTTATTCAGAGTCAGAGTACTTTTATTATCCCAGCGGACATTGAATAGTCATCGACAGCAGTTGCTAGTACTACATGCATAACAGCAGTGCAATATCAACCTAGATTTGAAAAAGACCATCTTCTATTGTAGCGTTCACACCTATGGGGTAGAGAGAAATTAAAACTCAATGAACTGTTTTACAGACAGGTATGGGATCTATACTGACCTCCTTAAGGATTAGTCAAAGACTAGACATTCATGGTGTCTGTTTCCCTAAATTTGAGGAATAAAAAGAAATGCAAAAGGATTCACAAGAGATACTGAAATTTATGTGATCCACTAGCATCTTGTCAGTCTAAACCATTCCTTTAAAAATATCTGCTACTGTCACAGTGACAATTCGCCCCTGTAATCACCAGCACAGATCTCCCGTTCTTTATTTCCTCCCATTGCGTACAGCAGAGTGGTAAAACATGATTTAGCATGCACTAGGATTAAGGTGCATTTGTTCAGCTGTTTCCATGAGTTTTATTATTTCTCTGACCGAGCAGTGAGCATTTTCCAAAACACTCCCCTCAGCTAGTCCCTGACTGAGCGTGTTTATTTACAGCAGGACTTCAGTCACTCAGAAGGAAAAAGCAACTTCGAATCAATGTTTCCATCTTCGTGACAGACAAATAGCATCGCATAAAATTCCAGATTTGAACCTGTCAATACATCTCTCCTTATGATATAAATGAACGTCTCTCTGAAAGGGCCCTTTCATTGCCAGTAATGAGACACTGACAATGTTACATCGGTTCAAATGAGGCTAAATGTTTTGTTTGATGGTGCAAAAACATCGTCCCAGCTGGGATTCAGGCCTGTGACCACTCAGGAGTACAATTCAGTACGTCAACCACATGCTATCTTTCCTGGATTTGTTATGGACTGAAAAATAGTTACATTTTTGCACAGAAGTCCTCTAGCTTGTTTGAGAGACGTTTGGCAATAAGACAATGGATTCAGTTGTCACTGATAAGGAAATGAAAGGATATTTGTAGGCAAATATTAATACTGACGTCGAAACTTTAGAAACATTACTTCTCTGTTTTCCAACAATTCATTTAGAATTAAACAAAAGTATTTGACAAAAGGATTTCTTTTGTAACTTTCTCGATTTCTTTTCATTCACTCTAGGGTCCTTGTGTGTGAGTTTCCTGCTCCAATGACAGCGGCTAGTGCAGGCTTGTCTTCAAAGTCTCAGAATGTCACCCTGAGAAGGCAAAGGGAATGACTGATATAGCAACTGATACCGCCAAAAGTGAACATTCAGCTCGTGGGACGAGCACCGCAAAGCTGACGGGCACTTGTGTCATTTAATCAGCTTGTGCCTTTAAATATGTATATTCTCCAAGACTGGTGAGAAGATTAAGAAGAGCATTCCACTGAAACGGAAGTATTCTGAATCACTCTGCGGCCAAAGATGCATCACTGTCGGTTGAATTTGATGCAAAAATGTGAGCGATCCATAATTTGTGTTTCGGCTAGAAGATAGCGCAGTTAAAAAAAGGAATTAAAATAGAAAAATAATATGCCTTTTCTGTTCTGGTTATTATGGCAAAAACGGTAACTGTAATTCCCTTTAAAACACCCTCCTCTGCAGGTTGTCCCAGGTGAGAAAAAAGCTCAATTGGAAAAGCGTTAAATGTGCCATTTGCTTTAGTAACAAAAGGTCCTTAATATGTTCTTTTGAATTAAGAGCTCTGTTACACTCGAGCGAGTTATCTCAAGCTTTAGCTAAAGTAGAAGCAATACGAGAAGGTTGGTTTGAGGTCTCTTCCTCTTTCATGTTAGGATGAATTGCTTTGTTTGTGAAGTTTCAAAGTGAGTTTGAAGTGGAGCTGTGAAGATGTGAATTTGCCTCATATAAAATAGAGATGGCGTGATATCGCTGTATAGGGCATTTTCATATTTCTGTCCAGTTGGTGGATTTTATAATCAAGGGCATGGGGGAGCAGGGGAGGGGGGAATATGTACCCCCTAATATTTTTGGCTTCATTCATACCTGCAAAAGACTTTTGTATTACAATTATTAAGCTATGCCCCCCAAACATTACAGGTGGCAGGTATTCTCTAAATTTAACTGTACTTCTTAAACACATCTTGAGTAACTGAGAAAAATACATCTGATTATCACTTGATTATATTGTATAACAAAAAGATTTATGGACAAAATAGTTGACCAGCACAATTAGCAAGCTATGTGTTTGATTAAACGCATTTGTGAGCGCATTAACCGTGAAACCACTGGTCATTAATTAAAAACTATGCTTGTCACAAGAACTGCCTGTTACCTGCCAAGATATTTAAACAGCCTATCAGAACATCTGCTTTGAAACCACATTTGTGAACTAAGAGAAGGTTGTGTATTTGTCCAGTCCTCTCTCATTTACAGGCTGTTTATTTACTATGTTGATTTCTAATACATAAAGTATCTCAAGGGATTTAAAACCCAGACTGCCTCAAACTTACATGCTATTTACAATATAGCCAATACAGTGATTCATATTAAAGAAGCCTGTCAGAACAACAGAAGTCAAATCCGCACAGATCTCATTGATATTATGTTAACATAATGAGTTTTAAACACACCACTCTAAATTCACATGCTGTGATTCACAGGGCTGACAAGTTAATCTCCACCCATATTAATTTATTACAGTTTTTTGTTCCCATGCTTGTCAGACAGGCATCCACTGATCTGGTATTATCAAATATTATTAAATCAGATTATCTCACATCTTCCCTTGCTGTTTCCAGCCAGGTAGCACGCAGTAGTTTGAAAGACCTCTCAACATCCAATTAAACTCTTTTGGTGGAAGGGGAACTTACTGTACAAAACTCAACAATAATAATTAAACCCAAACGGAACGTATTATTTCAGTAAGCAGTACGATGTTCCGATATGATTCGTCATATTTTGATTGACCCTGTTGTTGAAATATTAGTAAATTCCCCCAGCCCGTATTGAGTTGCAAAGTATACGGCAAGCAGCTGAGATTCTGTCCACCCTGTGACACTGGGTGGATAGTGTCTCTGATACACCTCAACCGCTGCTGTGATGTTTCTGCCTGAGCAATGCTGTACATATTTTACTAGCCTGAATATGAACAAGAAGATGTGTTTAATTTTGCCCTGCTATTGACTGGACTCTTTAATGCACCTTTCGATTTGTGAAAGATAACAGGGTCCAATCAGAGAGAGCATTCTGTTCCTTGCACTACAGTGTACACTGCATTTTTACAGTGAAAATGTTATGACTCATTAATGTTGCTAAAAATCATTCAAATGCTGTTTACATTGTTTATTACTTTCTTTTTCAGAAAAATACCCCCAGGGATGCCCAAGCGGGCAGAGAACGGGCACCCCGACGAATGGATTTCCTGGCACTGAATATGGGCGACCTGTTTTCACATTAAAATTTGCAAGAACCTAAGAGGTCTGAGGATCCATCAGACCAAGATAGGCTGCACAAGGAGGAAGCAAGTGGACCAAGAGACAGAGTAAGTGCTGAGGACTGCACTCTGTGTGATAGAGGAGAAACGTCAGAGCTACAGATGCTGTACCTAGTGAGACAGTGGAGGAATAGGACCCAGAATCGCCTCACAGTGTTCAGAACCTCCGAGCTCCACAAACTATATCTAGCAGATGATCTGAACAGGTCTCGTGGCCTACTTCACACAAGGAGACTGAGTGGCACCAGTTTGATGAGGATGTTGATGCCGCCCTTGAAGCTTCATTGAGTGGGGAATTGGATTAGTGACTCCATTCGATAATCAGCATCGGCATAGAGATTTGGCATCAAACAACCAAAAGCTAATGACAACACAAACTAGGTCAAGATCACTCAGCTAAGCAGCATTGCCTGTTATGAGCATATCAATGAACTGCAACTTCATTTCACTGGCCAGAGTTTACAGTCACCAGAGCCAGAGAAGTGCTACTTTTAGAGACTCAACCAACGCCCAAGTCTCCTCTCTAAGCATCACAGTCTGGGAGGAAGATGCAGGCGCCGGAGTCAATCAAGCTGGTAGAAGCTGAGACACAGTACCCTGGCAGGCTCTGTGGCAGTCAGATGAGTCAGGCGGGGCAGGGTAGCTACAAAAGAGTTTTCAGATGCACATTGCAAGGGTGACACTTGACTGTTACTGGATAGAGGAGGCCCACGTGCATAAGAAGGTTAAATACCTTGAACTGGTTGCGGAATGTAGAAGGTATGGGTGGAAAGGCCATTGTGAGCCCATCGAAGTGGACTCCAGGGGCCTTGTTAGGCAGACTCTACACCAGGCATCTATTGGTATTAGAGGGTTACAGAAAGGAAAGCCACCAAAAACTACATTGAAGCTGCAGAAAGAGCATTGGGTGGATATGGGGTTAATCCTGGAGTAGTGCGCTACTTGGACACAAAATAGGGACTGATCACCCCCAGTTGGGTCATGCAGGTGAGGGTGTTTTATGCAAGACCCTAAACACCCTTTGACCCTGGGTTCATCACTGACAATATGTCCAAGTTGCAGCAACTAGTAGTTCAAGGAACTTTTCCCCGCCCAGTCTATTATATTTGCATAGTCTTTCCATCACGTCAACATTTGCACCTGTTTTGTTGTGCCAATCACAGGAGTTGAACCAGTAACTTGTAGAGTCCTAATCCGCAGAACCACACACTGCCCCAAGAGGCTATTGTGCAAGTTTTCGTTTTTTCTGACAATACAGGAACTGTAAGTGGTTTTTCAGGAAGCTCACTCTAGTTACACTAACCCCATATACATGACTAGTTACAGTATTTGCCAGCTGGTTTATGGAGCACAATGAATAGAACATTGGGTTTAATCGCTATATGTTGGGTAGGCTTGTTTTGCCCATGTTTGTAATTTGAAGTTAAGTTTCTTTGTAGCCCATGGGCAAAGAACATGAAGGAGAAACACAAATTGTGTTCATGTCTCATGATAAATTGGCATCTTTTCTAAGACATATCCTGTGTTTTCCTAAAATCCAGGTCCATCGTAACCCTGAAGCGAATGAGCAGTTAAGAAAAATACATGGCTGGGTAAGAAGCTACTGATTCAAACCATTAAAACACAGACGCATTTACATGTTTGACTAGATTCTGAATGTTTCCTTCTCTATGACATTCACTATAATGTCGGTGTTGAAACCCTCAGATGATTGTGCAATGGGTAAGGCAAGTTTAGCTTTGCCTAACGTCTTTTTCCTTAGAGAGGATGACTCTTGTATTTACACAACCAATCTAGAGATGTATATTTCATCATTTTGCTTGTTTTTCTTTTACAGTATATGGTGGGTTACACCCTCTGTCTGTTTTATATTTCTTCTTCATGCTAAAATGTTTACCCATCTCATATTCACACGCTTACCTCCAGAATGAACTTGTCCACACATATTTTCACACACAATTGCTGACTCAAGCTCAACAGAAAACACTAACAATCTTTGCACAGACTCATATGTACTTCACCAACACACATTTGTACACACAGATTTTTGTACATACAATTATTTTTCCCATACATAGGCATAATGTATGTGTCCACTATGTTCTTTTGAATATTCAGAGAAATATCTGTTGCAAAAAAGAAGCTGGGGCATTGAGTGGCTCAGTGGGTAAGGCCTCTGCATTTGAGAATGGAAGGTTACTGCCTTGAATCATGTGCTCTGCAGAGCACCCATATCTCTGTCAGGCCCTTAGAGTGGCGCACTGTAGCTCTCTAACACTCGGTTTTTGTATATTTTATTTATGTCACTTAAATTTATCTCACCATTCTTTTTAACTCAGAGCTTTTTACTTGTGTGTATTTTATACTTTGTCGTCTATGGTTGTCATCTTGAAATGTGCTCTATAAATAAATTTTACTCACTTATTTACTAACCTAATGCTCCATAGCTACTTGATGAATAGCGGACTCTATGCTTGCGTGTATGCTTAAAAAGAAAGAGGAAGATGTGAAAACAAACACGTTCCATGTTTCCATTTGTGGAAATTCATCGCCAAAAAAGTTTAATTCCAAAGTGGTTATCAGGTAATTCTTGATGGTCTTGCTTTTACACCTTTTCACAGGAAGAGTACAGATCCTCACCACTAGGATAAAGAGGCAAGGAAAGACGAATAGGTCACCGTTTCAGTAGCACCACGTCACTGGAGCAGCACCTTCTCTCATTAAAGTTCTTGTCGTAACCCTTGTTATCGAAGGAATGTAGATAATTATGGGAGTGAATATGGTCTTGTTCATAGTACTCTGCAAGTATGAGGACAGAAAGGTTACTTCTAAGTAAAGCGCACAGCTCATTATGAGAGGGGGTGGTAGTGAACCTCTACACTGCACTCATGGGCTCAAGGCTTTACACTGCTTCTTTAAGACCCAGGGCGCTCTCACATTCAGGTAATTATCCCTCAGGTCATGGGCTCAAGGCTTTACACTGCTTCTTTAAGACCCAGGGCGCTCTCACATTCAGGTAATCATCCCTCAGGTCATGGGCTCAAGGCTTTATACTGCTTCTTTAAGACTCAGGGCGCTCTCACATTCAGGTAATCATCCCTCAGCTCATGGGCTCAAGGCTTTACACTACTTCTTTAAGACCCAGGGCGCTCTCACATTCAGGTAATCATCCCTCAGGTCATGGGCTCAAAGCTTTACACTGCTTCTTTAAGACCCAGGGCTCTCTCACATTCAGGTAATCATCCCTCAGGTCATGGGCTCAAGGCTTTATCCTGCTTCTT
>JAABNX020000040.1:8254916-8279996 GCA_015163995.2 Mormyrus lacerda
ATAGATAGATAGATAGATAGATAGATAGATAGATAGATAGATAGATAGATAGATAGATGATAGATAGATTTTCTGACATTTGTATTTTACTTAGTGTGACATTGCTTGTCATAGAAAAAGGAAAGGCAAGACATTTTAGTAAGAGAGATAGGTATGTTAAAAAAATCCCAATTTTTTTGAATGAATTACGATAATTGTCAGATGTATAAGAAGTTATATACTGCTGCGGTTACATACATATCCCTTTCATGTGCACTTTATCAGGTTCCGTTTACCTTTTCCTCTCCCCCATCCTTTGGAGGAAATAGTTGAATTTTGAATTTCTGCCCACCTTCCAATGTTTGGGTGTCTCAGTCTGCCGCACAACATCACTTCCTCTCATGTACAAGGGCCAGAATATACACACATGCTTTTCAAAGCAAAACCTCAGGAACTCAAGTCCCTGTTGTTGACCATACCTTCTGACCCTGACAGCTATCTTCTCTACATCTTTATCCAAAGTCCTGCTGCCTTGGGTATACTAATATACACATTCTGCCGACAATAATTAATCTATCTCAATCACTTCTCTCAAGCTACAGCTTGAGATGGGTGGTGGAATTCCTGGAGCTTTCTGTTGTTCTGATACACCCACTAGCTGTGCCCCAGCCAAACCACAGAGACATCTGGCATCCCAGTAAAACTATGCACATTGATTAAGTACAATGCACCCTGGGTGTTTTTTGCTGTTTTCATGGTGTAAATTGGCTATTTAATTGCATGTTAATTGGTGGCATAATTTAGGATATAAATATAAAATGAACAACTGACAGACAGTGAAGAAGATTTAATCTGGTTCATAAAATTCCCCAGAATGCCTTTAATTAAAGGTGATTTTGATAAACTGTGCTTCTCTTTCAGTAAGAACATATCTAATGTCTGCTCCTGGAAGTCATAGGTGATGCTGGTAAGTGGAAAAATGCACCATAAAAGTATCATATTGATAATATAGCCTTGGCTTTAATTTTACCCCCCTGAGAAAACAGTATTTGAAACCTGAACCTGAGTATTTTTTTTTTTTACATTGGGACAGCAGTTACATTTAAAGAGAATCACTATATAAATGTGAACAATTTGGGCAATTAAATAAGGAATTAAAGCTAAAATTCTCATGATTTCTCAGAGACATGCAGTGGTAATGTTTTTTTTGAAGACCTCAAGTTGTACGTGTCGTAAAATGGGATTTGCATGTTAAAGCCAGACAATTCCCCGACACATTGTCTCGGTAATGAAACTTTAGAGGTTTTTAAAATTGTCCTAAATTTTAAAAAGTCTGGGAATGTACAGAAAATTGAAGCTTATTTGCTCCAATGTCTTAGAAACAAGTTGTAAAACTGAAACGGTGAGAAAAAAAGTACAGGTATAGGTATTAAGACAGGTAATCTTTATAAATGCAGAAATGCTCTGTCACTTGTCTATTCATCATGACAATGGCAATGAGGTTTAAAAAAGCGGAAAAAAGAAATGTTACCGGGATTTACAGAAATGCAAATGAGTGTACTAAAGTTACACGGGTATAAACAAAGTGTCATTAGATACTCGGTGCGTCCCGGTAGCACACAATAGCAGGATGGCTACTTAAAAATCTAGGTAATTAAACACTATTATCAAAATGGAAAGAGTAGGGCACTTCAAAAAAGGATGCATTCGATATATTTCTTGCAGCTAACTCATCTGTAGGTAGCTATGATACTTTTGATGATTAAGTGTGGCAATGAATGATGGGAAGGATCCATCTTTGGCCTTTCTTCAAGGTACACATCCTTTTAAAAAAATATATATATAGGAAGCATTGATACTGTAAAGCAGCCTAACTGCACCACATGGACAAATGCCAGAATGGGTTCTTTCATCACCTGCCATTTTTAAAAGAACATAGCTGCGAGCCATAGGACTGCAAGGGTCCCAAGATGTGAAATGTGCTTGCTCTCTCCCTGGCTTCCTAATTGCTGCTTAGAGGTTAATCAGAGGTTACTAACCACCCCTGTCTGAAGCACATTTCATGACTGTTAATGATACGACTGCAGACCTCTCACACCCAAAAGTGGCGCTGAGGATAATTGGGTTGAGTTGAAATACATGTCGAAAGATGAAATACTGGCTAACAAACCCTTTTCAGTGAGCTATGGTTTAAACATATATTGTTTGACAGTTGTGGACAGATGTCAATTAAAATGTATTGCATGAGCACTTTTTTTAATCCCAGATCTTAAGAGATGTATACTTCTCTCGTGTGAGACTGAATAAACCTTTTATCAGCTTATTGCATTTGTGGTTTGAGGGTTTATTCATGATATATACACTATAGCAATGTTTCAACCGGATTGAGATTTTATTCATGATGTATACACTGTAGTAATGGTTCATATGTTGAATCAACCTGCATGCCTGTGTTCCATAGCCCAATAAAGCTCAATCTGAAACCTGAAGTTTCACAACGATCCAGCAGTTTCACTGAATGTCAGCAAATCCTTCCTGTGGTTCTCAGCTGGAGTTTTGAAATAAACCTCAAGCAGGTCTACTATGTGTCCAGGATGCAGTGCGTTCAATAAATGATGACTATTACTGACCCTAGTACCCAGCAATTCTGTTGCTCATAATCTGATATTTAACTTCTTGTTCTTTTTTTTTTTATTTCTGCCTTGAAGTCCTTTAGAAAATAACCTTCACTATGATTTTATTTCGTTGTTTGACATATAACGATTACTGAAGGACAGATAACTGAGCAAAATATCTAAAGTCTGATGGGGCAAGCTGCATGGTAAGAAAAGAAGCATCCAATCAGCCAGAGTCACCGCTCAGGAGAATACTTGTGTTGGCTTTGTCTATCTACTGCCCCCTGACACATAGAGAGGGTGGCATGCATGTATATATATATATAGTGAGACTGACACTGAATCTGTACCTAAATCGGTTCAGGTTGCAGTGAAATTATTGTATGAGTAGAACTTTTGTAAAGCAGTAAATTCATTTACACACTGACTCTTCATCCGTACTACTGACTCGGTATCGTTCACTGATTCACAATGGTGAGTGAGTCACCTGCGATGGCTTGGCACCCCATCCTGGGTTGTTCTCTGCCTTGTGCCAGTATCCTCCAGGATTGGCTCCAGACACCCCGGGAACATGAATAGGATAAGCTGTTACAGGAAATGGATGGATGGATTCCAAAATGATGATAGTATTGAAAAGGTCACGCCCTACCTTTACAGACGTCCCAGTCTGTTGTAAAAACAATGGCAACAGGCACAGCACTTTAACATTGAAAAGCAACGTGATTGTTTTTTTTTTTCAACCCATAACTATTACTATAATTTATGTTTAGCAAATAGTAAAACTGCAAAGAATCAGGTAGCCTACAAACTTACTGAGGAACTGATCTAGTGAGTAGGGCGTGTTATTTCTGACAATATCCTCTGCCAATATCCAGCAGGATGTCTTTGTCATGACAAAATCTCCGGTCTGATTCAAAAGCTTGGAGAGTAAGAAAAACAGCAAGCCACTCCATCAAGTCATACTTAGGGATGTTATGAAAGTCCATTGTAGTCCATAATTCTGAGAAGTAATAATTTTCCCAGTTCTGTTAAGAGAGGAGGTATTCAAATTGTCTAGAGAGGAAATCGTCTTCTTTAAGCTTTACAGAACTCCAGAAATCCTTCATCTTGGGAACTATGACACGTGATTTCTGGAAATCCTACATTGCCCAAGATGTGCTCATTCTGTTGGCTTTAACCACAAAAGGCTATTAATTAAAAAATAATAATTCTAATGAAATGACTGAATTATGTCGTGTTCTGTTGCCAGTAAATGGTCTTCGGGGACCTCATCGGGTAAGCATGAAGAGAAGACCTGTGTAAATGTCAGAGAACAAAGAAAACCACCCTTTAGTTTTGACTCCTGGAGGGATGGGACATCAAATCAAACCCCTTCGAATTCAAGTCAGACATCCCTTCTTTCAGGTGTCTGCTCAAAGCGTGAGCCCTTGATCAGAACCACAAAGACGGGCATGGAGGGCAAAGAATGCTAAAAATGTTATTGTTTGAATCATACTACATAGCTTTGCTTCTCAAGTCCATGCTCATGGTGAACGTACCGCAGTCGGCATAAAAAAACGGTTGAGCAAATGCTGATACACACAATCACACACTGTAGACAATGTAGTGTCACCCATTCACATAAGTGCATGTTTTACACTTTGGGTAGAGACCCACACAAACACAGCAAGAAGCTATAATCTCCCATGACTGGACTTCAAACCACCAAACGAGGAGATGTAAGGCCAACATGTCATACATAAGGCCAAACGAAATACATTAAATGATGTCATAAATAATTTAACGCGATAAATTTGTGAGACCCATTTCAGGTCACATGCATTTTAATGTTTTTGCCGCCGCGTAACAGTCTCCCAATGCTTAAATCCAGTCTCACTCCATCTGGCTGCACAAACTGCAATTACACTTTCAGTTGAAATCCATTTATCACTCCTGTAGCTAAACAAGTACAGTGTTGCACAAGTGTTAGCGAGGTTGTGGGTTCAAAACTCACGAAGTCTGTGTAAATGGTGAACATTGCCCTTTTTTGCATATTCTTTATTTGCATTAGAATACACAAACCCATCCATCCATCCGTCCGTCCGTCCGTCCGTCCATTTTCTGTAATCGCTTATCCCATTCAGGGTTGGGGGGGGGGGGGTCTGGACCATAACTCAGAGGCTACAGATACAAGGCACACACATACACAGAAAATCATTGTCCTGTACACGATTTATATGTCTATTTATCATATCGCGTTGTGTTGTTGATGCTACGCGTATATATTTATTTATTGTATTTGCATTTATGTGTAGCACTATAGGGGGGAAATGGTTTATCAATGCGCTGTGAACTTGTACACAGATGTGTTGACAATAAAGAATGTTTGGGTCTTGAGTCTATTGCTTTGAATAAAAACATCAAAGAGATGGGAAGACAACTGGGGACTGAATAGCTTTGTCACATTAGGAAGTTTGTTGGTGGATAAGATGGTCGGATAAGCTGACGGGTGCTGATAAAGCACAACTTCTTCAATAGTTCCCTGCTCAGGTTAACATCGAAGCTGGATCTGCAGGAGAAGCAGCGTCTCCTTCTATATCATGAGTTCTTGAGTTGGGCTCTTCAAACAAACCTGTACCTTCTCCTGGACATTCCATGCCTCGTGTTTGACTGTGTAAACAGCTCTGTGGTGACGCCTTTCACAGGGGAGGGCGGTTACTCAGAAGCCATGCTGTGCTTTGTTTCATAAGGACTACCTGGTGGGCTGGGGGGTGGGGGGAGGGGGCTTCGGTGCCTAGACTGGCTGTGAAAGCATTTAGATCCTGCCGGACAATTCACACATTCTCCTGACCCAGTGCAGTTCTAGTTTCCAGGCCTTACTTCTTTCCTGAAAGCATTTTAAGCAGCACTTTCAGAAAATATTCTGTACTCACCAAAGTCAGTTATTCAACTAAAGTTCAAAACTAAGAAGCGATAATTTAATAATTTCATTATATGCTTTCTTTCCATGCTGCGTGTACGTGGATTATTCAAGCCAATAAGAATATGTAGCTGAATAAGATTTTTTAAAAGAATACATTTTCAGGAAGCTCACTATCATTAGTCCTGTTTTACTAGCTAGTCCACTAACCGGCCAGACAGACACAGCAAACGCAGGGAGGGCACATGGAGAGCTGTCTGTTTCCATGACTCCATGGCAGATCCCACTATCATACACTGGGGAGGAAGTGGACGGGGGAGGGGAGTAACTGGATATTCATTGCTACCCCTTTCTCTATAGGCTCCCCTAAAATTCCACCCCTCCCCTATCTTTTACCCCTCCTCCACATATGCATTCAAAAATGCCGTTACGAGCCCCCTGGAGTTGGTAAACCTGCAGAAATTCAATTATTTCCTAATTAATGCATTAAAGGATTAAGGATCTTGCATTTTTATGTCTCTTAATCGCCTGTAGGGTACAAAAGTAAGACAGGAACAAACCAAGAAAATAAATGCAAAAAACCAACATGTTTTCCGAAAGCTTTAAGCATTAAGCACATAATACCTAAATTTGCAGTTTAAATCAAAAGCTTGGTATTATGTTTTGTTGATGGTGGCTGAACATAAAGCTGTAATTTGTATAAGAGTCATCTGTTTATTTTTCTATAACTTCTTGTCTGTCAGCTTGTGTCTAACTTTTATCCCAAACTAAGCAGCTTAAACAGGACGGACTCAGCGCGGCCACGTTTCCATATCTCCAGCCTGCCTCGTTGCTTGTCTTTCATTTTATGTTCCCATTCTGAGGCAATTAACAAATGAATGCTTGTAAGATGTTTTTCAGATAAAGGGGGATGTGGTGCCAAAATCAGAGCTTGTGGCTACAGATGGCAAGAATTACTGCCCCTGGCAGCTGACTCCGCTTCCCTCCAGAACTCGGAATTATAACCACTAAACAATGGAGGATGTTTGCCCGGCATAATTGGAATAGGATGTAACTAAAATATGTAGCCAAAATCCGCAGGTGCGTCCCCATAAGGTTACTAATGAAGAGTACCTGCCTTGCAGAAATTCCTCTGGACAGCTAACTCAGAATGATTTGTGATGTGGGACAGCAAATTTGTTGCTAATTATTAAGAATTTGCAGTGATTCCACTGATGGGCTGTAAATAAGTTAGCTGACCTGAATATGTAAGGCTGTGCGCCTGCAGAATGTGAATGGAATGTTTTATACAGACAGATGGAAGGCGAAACTCTGTTGCCTCAATAGCGCTGAATACAATGCACATAATTGGTTACAAATTGCTTTGAACTGATATTCCCTCCTTGTTAGCGGAATGAATGCATGCTCTGCACTTCTGTTTGTGTGTTTTCTAAATTCAAGACATTCTTGTCACTCATAAGGCATGCTCTTAATAATGACTTTAACATTTAAGATTCTGTCATGATTATCAATACATTTATGCAAATAATATAAAAACTTACATAAACATATTACAAAATGCCTTCAAATCACTGCATCATTACACATATGTCTGCAAAATTAACTAATGGAAACCCACCCCCACCCCCCCAAAACAAACCTCACGTTTAAAAATGAAGTTTAAATATGCCCATGTGACTCATGTGAATGTTTGACCATGATATTGCATACATTTACTTCCTAATTACAGGAACCAGCTTTTAAGCAATGAGAGACATATCATCTGGAGCTGTAAGCTAGCATTATGTGTCTGAAAAGATCCCAAAAGTCCTACTAAGAAACAAAAATGGTTGGTTTGAAAATGCAGCTTCTCCGTTCATCCATCCATTCACTTTCCTACCACAGAGATCCTCCAGCCCGCACCAAGCAACCCAGCGAACAACGCAAGGGCTACACCCCGCACGGTAAGTCAGTCTGCCACAGATGTGAATATTATGCTTCAGTTTATTATTTGATTTCTGAAAAATTGTTGCGATCATCTGGAATTGTTTAACTGCCACATACTTGAAATAATCAAATGTAAGCCATTGTGTTATCTTTTACATTGTGACAAAAACGTTTTGCACTGTTACATGTGATCACTGGAGATAAAAAAAAAAAAAACCATTAATAAAATTCAACATTAAAAGTTTTATGTGTGAACAGAGGATAATGTACAAAGTACAATGAAAGTCTCCGTTGCACACCCTCCTTGCAGACTAAAAATAACAAGACAAGTTCACAGCAGTAGAGCAAAATAAAAACAATAAATATATATTAAAAGTTAATCAAATACAATACATAAAATAAGATAAATGAATGATGGTATGTTCTGTTAAGAAATTAAATAGCAATATAAAGTGTCATAGTGACTCAACCATTATAGTGACTTCAACTGAGTCACTTTCTATCTCTATTCCACATACCAGCCCTAGTATGATGACATCTTGGTATGACAGATCTGTATTTACAGCATGGTAAAATGCTTCTGAGGGACATTGGCTCTTGCTGGTCATGCATCTTCTAAACCACAAATCTTGTATAAGGTCACAGCATAAGACTGGATCCTGTCCTGGGAAACACAGGTCACAAAGACAGGGGACACCCTTCATCAAAGGACCCACACCCAGCAGGCGTTCTAGAGACACCCATACACTTAACATCAGGGGGGAACCCAGAGTAAAGTCATGTGGACACAGTTAGGACAGGCAGGCAGCAGGCGGAGCCGTGAGTTAGGATGCAACACTTGTGATCACCAGTTCATATACCTGGATTAATGGGGCCGTTAACCCTCAATGATTCCAGGGACTGTCTGACTAAATAATGTCGTTTTGGATAAAACCATCTGCTAAATTAAAAAAAAGAGGATGCGCACCCTTCACAGTGCCTGAGCCAGGATTCCAATAACAGGGGTTTGAGACCCATCCATATCTTTGAATTACAACCACACGCCTCCCATTCCACTGTAATAATTAATGATTTCTCTTCTTGATGTCCTTCCTCTTGAAAACTATGGCATGCTGCTTAACCCTTAACAAAGTCTATAAATCCTCAATGACTGCAGGAAACAGTGCGGGTCACCCAACCAATCTTCTGAGGGGCTGCCAACGTAGCCTGTTGATCACACTCTGTCTCTTCATTAGATACTTCACTTTGTCTCTACACAGTCTTCGCAGTGAGGGGGGGGGGGTGAGGAGGCAGTAACATTTGCCTAAGGTTTCAAATAGGCTTCAATTTGCTCTGGCTACAAGGTTTCATGTCTTTGCTCGTCGTGTCGTAACCCATGGCGGTTTCACGCCTTCAGCCGGGGCAAAGGGATGCGATGCGATGCGGCCAAAAGTCGAACCGCAGCCTGGTGCAAAACCCACAAAACAAAAGCGTGTCCCCACCCCCCGGGAGAAAGTGCAGGAAAACTCTCAGATAATGACTTCCGAACGCCTGCACGCGAGGAAGAGAGAGAACGGCAGAGGGGTCTGCAAGCCATGCGCTGTGTGGCTTATAAAAACAGCACGTGGGCTACAGCTCTTCATAAAGTGCCTTAGACTGCATTTTTTTAACCTGGGGTGTAAAGTCTATTAAGGTCTACTTGTAATTTGAATTTCTCAAATAAAACAGCTGAATATTTGTTTTCAAATATTTCCTTGGGGGCAACAAAAAAACGTTTCTTTTCTTGTACCATTTTCTGTAGACATTCTGACTATTTGACTGACAGATTTTTTGCATTTCAACTGTCTGTTGAACAAAGCTTAATTCCATATAGGCAAATAATTCCGTTAGTATAGACTGCTGAGGCATATTCTCCTGATGTGATATAGGCGTGTTTCTCTTCTTGCTCGAGTTGTTTGTTGCGAGTTGTTTTTCTGAATGACACTTAACATAATTAATAGATATTGTATGAAAATAGAACAGCTGTGTCTGCTGCTTCTGTAATCTGCCTGAACATAATGAATTCACAGAAGTGGGGTTGTGGGTTGAGCTGTGGTACGATGTGAGTGGAGGAGTGATCTTGTCACCCCTTCTGGCATAATCAGTAATTACCAGCAGGGGCGTAACTAGAGAATATGCCCCCCCCTAACACAATGTCACTCCCCAGTTCTATGACTTTATAATTTTAATTGAGCCCCCTAAATCTGCCAGGGTGTCTATGCCCCTACTCCGGCCCTGCAGGCTAGTGTCGTAGATTAGGGTAATTTTACCTGGTTCTTCTGCAGCTACCAGGCAGAACTTAAAGTTAAATAACAGTTGCGAATTTGTACCGTTTAGCATTATTGAGAACCGAAGTCAGGAAAGATGATTTTTTTCTTGCACGAATGCATAGTGCCCATCCAGACAGATATCCAACTCATACAGTCTGATAAATTCAGCACTGAAAAATTACTGAATTCCTTTGGCAAAAGCAGTAAAAAGGTTGTATTAAATTGTACCACAAAATGTTTTGTTTATTCTTGATGATATACTTTCATATGCTATACTGACTACTGCAATTTATTCTGATTTTTTTTTTCTTTTTGAAGTTCCCTCAAGGTACTTTTAGTAAGAAATCCAACTGATCTAGGTTTTTATTAGGTTACAAATATTTTCAACTATAGACCAAGAAGAAAAAAAGTACAATTATATCAATTAAAATGCATGTCACTGTAACCCACCACTACTGAATAGCTTCATGATATTTATGAAATTAGTAACTTACCATCTAAATAAACATAAAAATAAACGGCAGATGGTCTGACAGGATTGTAATATAAATTATTTCTAGTTTAAGCAAAAGCAGGCATAAGATGCTTTCAAAGATCTTTTGTATTACTCTTACCCTCAGACACCTTTACGTTTGTCAGGGCTTTTGCGTGTGATGAACTGACCGATTTTTCTTAGGTTGGGGAGAAAAGGCAAGAAAAATGACTGGGCGCAAAACGGGGAGATCACTATCTCAGGTTTCACATGTGGGCCCCTTAAAACGGGGTGGGTACCTAGAGAGATAGGGGAGGAGGAAAGGGGATTTTGGGATATTTCTTTGTCTGCCCACTATTTAGAACCCCGACGTGTGGCGGATCACATGGCTGCGACGCGCCGAATGGGTTAATAAAGACGCTGCCTTTTGTTTTATGAAGCAAAAAAGAGGGAAAATCGCAGCCGTGATTCATTAGGAAGACTCCAGAGCATCTCTCCCTTTCTTAAACTTTAACGTGTTCTTATTCTTAAGTAAGTAATACTCCGGGCGTGCTTTCTGGATGTGACTTTGTTTTAATCGCGGTAGACGAACAGTGCAGTAAATCCAACACCGGCACCTTTTATTATTTAGTGTTCAGCTTACTAAATATTCTTAAGTCGCTAAGACATTTAGTATATGTAACTAAAACGCTGTAAACCTAAGAAGTATTTCCTAAATAAACTTCAGTAACGTGTAAACAAACGGGACGTCCGAAGTCACTTAGGTAGTTTTAAAGCAAATTGTTCCAACATCAAGTATCGGATAATATCGGCAATGTGTATTGCAAATGTGAGACGAGCGCCTTTTATTTCAATCAATTGACAGTTTTTTTTTTCTCTCTCTGTAGTAGTTATGCACGTTTATTTATTTACATATTTCGGATGCATTGTGTATTGCCTGATGCCCAAAATTTTGTCGGTGCAACTAAATTGTTTAGATTTATTCCGTTATCTATATTAGGCTATAGGTTACAGTTAATGTACACTTATTTACCAAAACCCTATATAGCCCTGCGCTAACGTAAAGTTATGTTAATTTTACTCCAATTGGGATTTCCTGTCTGAAAGAGGGGCAGGCTATACCGCAATTCAGAATTTTAGAACAAACTGCTTTGTTTGCGTCAACCTGAATAAATAAAATACAAAGGTGTATTACTGATTAAACCCAACGTGGTTTACAGGTCTTTTAAATTAATTGTCTGGTTTACAATAACTTGATTTCATATGGTTACCGAAATTACCCGTAACCAGTTGACAACAAAGAGTGAAGGAACTGGCGGTAAGTAGGCGATGCTGGCCTCCGCTGCTCAGCACCTCTTTAATGCTCTGGTTTTAGTTAGCCTGGAATTTTAACTACTTCTGACTGAACCATACCGGATAGACCTAACAGGAAATCTTGGAAGAATAAGTTTTCAGCCAGGTGTGTTACTTGTACGACCCGGTTAGGAAAAAGTCTCCTATTGGAACGTGTGCCGATAGACACCATTTTTGAGGTTGAGTATTGTCTGGGTATTTCAATGTATGATACATAATCTGCATTGCAAAGAATTCTTCCCAGTCTATGTCCCCAAGTTATTCATTTTCTTATTTTCATCTTTACAAGGTAATCCACATCTGTAACATGAGAATAAATCTGTAACTGTAATTGTACTTGCCGAATTCTAATTGCTTAATATGTAGCCTGTCTCCTACAGGAACGCTTGTTTTTTGCAACATATTGCTATTAAGTTGTTGGAAGAATTAAACATTGGAAGCTCCAGTGATATCCCAAGCCATGACTTGTTTTACTTTGCTTGGGTTTGTCTAATGTTATGAGTGATGTAATTGAGTAAATATCTCAGACCACAGTGCAGGTTTTCAATGAATAAGTTTGAGTGCACAAGTCTGAAACAGTGAGGGTATTGTCTCCTGGCTTGTTACCTGTGGCCAGACAAAGACTGCTCTGCTCCGCCGTACTGGGCTCTCCATAGTTGATGCCACCACATTACTTTGTGACCATTGCGACCAGGTGTGAGGAACTTTGACTTTACTCTTTCCAGTCTTGAGGATGTTTTTGTTTCTTTCCTGATTAGACTTTTTTTAATAGTCCCTGGATGCCCTCCATTTGTGGACTTCCTGTTAGTTTTAACAAGTCTGGCCATTCTCCCCTGACCTCTTTCTTTAATGAGATATTTTCAGCCACAGATCTGCCCATGACTGCATGTTTTTGTTCGTCACACTGTTCTGTATAAGCTACAGAAGCTGTCGCGTGTGAAAATCCCAGGTGGCTGAAGGCTCTTTCTGGAACCACGTCTGACACAGAAAATGACACCACATTCCGAATTGCGTAAAGTTCACATCTTAGCCTTTACCCATTGCCCTGTCTGTGTGCTCCATGTATCGACGAACATGACTGGCTGTTTGTATTTAAAAGCAGGGATACCCAATAAACTGGTCACTGAGAACATTTTATGCATACATTGTATTTCAAGATGGACAGACTGTAACAGCCTTAGCTGGGATAAGACAGATTAAAATTGGGTTATTTAATATGGTCGGTC
Organism: Mormyrus lacerda; assembly: GCA_015163995.2. Taxonomy (NCBI): domain Eukaryota; kingdom Metazoa; phylum Chordata; class Actinopteri; order Osteoglossiformes; family Mormyridae; genus Mormyrus; species Mormyrus lacerda. The sequence continues at coordinate 8,267,675 of JAABNX020000040.1, forward strand.
TTCAGGATTGGTCTAAAAGCTGATATTGAGGGTGTATTCGTTTGGCTGTCTGGGAGACTGAATTAACATCAAAACAGGGTGCATTACAGCCATAGCTCATCAGATGAGCTGGAAGCTGCCCTGCTTCAGCTCTTAAAAAGTGAGAATTATTATGTTTTTAGCCTGACCTGAATGCCAGTGAGGAATACGCAGACCTCGGGTAATGTGATCATATTTCCTAATTTGTTAATAAATGTTAATAAACGTCTGGTAGGCTAGGCTAGATCCAGCGTAGGCAAACGAGGCGGCTGCCTGGGGCTCGATCTGCACAAGAGTGCCGAGAAAATGTACAGTAAAGAAAATTTATATAGATTATATTCATAAATATAATTCATATATATTAAGAAATGTATAATTACATCAAATTATATAATTACATTAAATTAAAAATAACTAAAATACATAAATAAATCCATATACAACATTTTTAAATGTTTAAATGCAGGCAGTATAACTACAAAAAAGGCAGCTGCCTTTGGCCCTCAATTCCTTGCATGAAGTGATCATCACTTTTGGAAAGGGGGCCTCCCAAGTAAAGCTTTGCCGAGGCCCCTGAAATGGTAGATCTGGCCCTGCTGGTAGGACAGAGAGGCACAAATTACTTCTCTGTGAATGACGTAAAAGCAGGGCATCCCTTTCTCCTGTAAACTGACACGTTTTTCTATTTTTGATCAGCTTTGATCTCAGCATTTCCGAGGAGCTGTGCCGGTTTGTGGGTGGCTTGGCGGTCCAGGCCTCCATGCCTGTGGTTGCCGCGGGCAGCAGTATAGCCATGTCACCGTTGGGTCCTTGAGTAAGGCGAAGGGCAAACGGGCTGACCCTGTGCTCAGACCCCAATCTGCACTCTCACCTCCATATGTGATGGGATATGCAAAAAACATCCCATAAAGTTTCATTATTTTTATCACTAAATTGCAAGTATAGAAAAGGCGACTTTAAGTGAAAAACTTCCCTGAATTAGGAGTGACTTTAACAGAACTGAAGTCTAAGCTCTGAGTATTAAAAGCTAACGGCGATTCTGCTTTTCATCTGAGCTGATTCATCCCTCTTTGTGAAAGATATGCTGAAACAAATAATCAGAAAGATGTTTTGGAATAAAGGAGCAAATGTCCAGTAAATGCACCTTAATGTATGGATTGTAATTGTGTAAAACAAATGGGTAATTGTGGGTGATACATTGGATTAAATGAATTATGTTCTCATCTCCCAGTAATGACCTTAGGGGGAAATTCAGAATAATGTTGGCTGAGAATTAAAATTAATGGTGATATACTGTATATTTAATTTCAGGCACATTAACTTGGTTTATGCCGGATTCTGTACGTTTGTCAGTTCAGAACATTACAGTTATTATTACATTGCATCTGTCGGGGGGGTTTGACATTCTGTTGAGTAGCATCATAATCGCATTAATGTCTTCATGGCTGCTCCTTTAGTTAACAGCTGCCTGTTCTTCTTACTCCCACATTAAAACGTGTGTGAGGACTAGTCATTAATAACTAAACCACTGTAGATGGCAACCAAATGACCCCCCCCCCCCAGATGGTTTTTCGGTGAGCTGATAAATGATTCAGATCCTGGTTCCGTCTAAAATCTGCACAGCAAAGTTTTACAGCATTATTTCTCTATCCGGGAGGATGAAATTGGGGTTGGATCAGGTTGCTGTATCTCTGCTCATTTTAACATGCAGCCATATTGGCAGATCTGGAGTTCTTGATTTCCCTCTGGAAAATGACCTGCACAGTTTTTCATTAGCAAAGAAACTAATCGGGGAAAATGCTTATTCAGAGAACAGAGAGGGAAGCACTATATTCCATCCATTTTCTGTAATTGCTTATCCTACTCAGGGTTGTGGGGGTTCTGGAGGCCATGAAGACAAGGCAGGGAACCACCCAGGACGGGGTTCCAACACATCACACTCACACACCGTTCACACCTATGGAGACAAGGCAGGGAACCACCCAGGACGGGGTTCCAACACATCACACTCACATAACATTCACACCTATGGGCAATTTCGTAACCACACACACACATGGAACCCTGGTGGAGACTTGAACCCAGGTCCCAGTGGTGTGAGGCAACAGTGCTAATCACTGCACCACCTTGCTTTCCCATAGAACATTCATCCATCCATCATTTTCCATAACCCCTTATAACCAATGCAGGGCATATATTCTGCTTCAAAAGAAAGTATGAGATCCTGCCTCAGATCACTTATTTCTTTCGTCTGAGTAGAAGTGGACATGCGGGGCCCATGCGAGGCTCACTGGGCTACAGTCTGCAACCAGAAGGTCGCCGCAAATGCATGCATCCTTTGCAGGTACCGAAAGAGGGCCATGGAGATGCGTTCTCATTTAATGGGTCTTCGTTTCAATCATGCTGATTTACATACAGAGCAGCCTGCTTCAGTCATCTAGGTCAGGTGTATTATGGGATATCCTTCTGGTCTGTCACCCCTTCTGCCAGTAAGTCTGGTTTATGCTGCTGTCTTGTTTATCTAGTATATGGGTGTTTTAGATGCAGCGATGGATACTTTATTAATCACAAAGGAAATTGCAGATTTACAGTAGCACAACGGACATTTCGACAGTAAAAAAGACATTTAGACAATGATAAACAGTACCAATAAATAATAAATGACAACAAACAGTGCAGATAAAGATTTGATGTCAGATTTTCTGATAAATAACAAGCTGAGAAGCTGTAGGGGGTAAACCTCACCCCTGAAACACGTCCCTAGCTGTTACTACTTTGTTCCACGCTCAGCAGATGCCTTCTGCAAAGCCTCTCTATAGAGATCCCACTTCCAGATGCTTGGTGGAACCACACTACACTTTATTCCTTTCCGGTACCCTTAGGAATGTTCCAGGTTCCCATTAGGTCTAGACCGTGATGTACCTCCAGATTCACCTCCAGAAGACTCTGGCATTGTTTGTGACTTCAGCACTCAGCTATGATGGTCCCTCACAGAAGCTTGACAGCTGTAGTATGAGGTGGTATCACACCACCAGAGTGGATGGGGTCTGTCTGCCGACATCCATTTTCCAACAAGAAGACTAATCCGTCTCTCCAGTGCCCTGAGACTCAGGTCTTCCAGAGAGGCGATTATTCATTGACGGAGCGTTGGAGAGAGCAGCTGTCCCAGGTACAGCGAGACACCCTCCTTTCCATCTTCATCTGCATGGGCGCCATGCATCCTTTTCTCACCTTTTCTTACATCCAATCAATTGCTTTGAGATCTTCTAGGCCTGCTCCACTTTGAAGATGTTCTGCTTCGGCCTCCCTGTGCACATCACGCCCCAGCAGATGAATGACATCATGTTATTCTGTAGGGAAAAGTGGGATAATTTCAACCCCATCCAATCGTCATGCCTCAAGGCTCCTCTGTTCCAGGAATTCCTCCACTACGCTGATGCCTCCTTATGTTCCCTGAATGTTCTTAAAGTTGTGCTTCTCGTCATTCAATTGTCATATTAAGTTCTTGCTTCATTTGGTAGATGTTGTGTAGCTGATGTTGTGTAGCTGATGTTGTGTAGCTGTTGCTGCTTACACTCATACCTCTGCATTTGCTGGAAGCTTTGCCTAGCTGACTCTCTGACAGCCCTATGTTTGTAATGTGCTATATATCTCTCTTGTATGTGCTAAAATAAATCAACGTAAATATAAATCTCTAGAGAATGAAACAAGTCTTCCCTTGTTCACCAGCCGAATTAGCAGCCGGCTAGATGCCGATCCATCAAAGATCGCAAAACACACACAAAAACCAATTTCTAATTAATTTCCCGTCCTCATAAACGTCCCAAACCATTGTTCCTCCAAGAATGGCTGTGAACAGAAATATTAGGTGAGTTTGAGTGTTTCCTTATTTATAGTCTTATCAGGGGATTAAAAAGTAAAACCGAAGGCGGGTAGATTAATTATTCTCTGTTAATTTGAAAGGGATTTTAACAGCAGTTTGGCTTCATTGTTTGACGGCGGTGCTGGGTAGAGGCTCCAATGGCTCCTTCCCGGCTCTGATAACTCACTGATTAAAACCGTACAGCTTCTTCACCTCCTTCTCCTTGCTGAGCTGAAGGGGAGGCACGGTAGGAGGTCTCTCTAAGTGGAGGAGTCCCCTCTGTGACCTCCTTCCTCCCTCCCCCGTGGGCGGAGGAGGTGCACGCTGACATCTGGAAGGTTCTACGTTAGGTGGGGAGCGTGGTAGCTGCGCATCTCATAATCCCTCAGAGACTTATGACAGTGACCTGTGACCTTCTGGTTTGGGTGGGGGGGGGGCCTATCTCAGGCAGCACAGGGCTGGGGACACCCTGGATGAGATCTAGGGCGGGCAATTTATAGACACCCGTTAGTCTGACTGCATGCCTTTGGGGCTGGTTCAAATCCCAGTTGCTCCAGACACCGGGTGACCCTGCTTTCTCAAAAAATGTATGCCACTTTGGATAAAAGTGTCGGCCAAATTTATAAAATGTATACGTTTTTGGACTAGTACGATATGCCTATTCAGTATTCAGTTACATAATTTTTGGTAGGGTACTTGCAATGAAACGAATACATTTCTTGACATAGAACCTTAATTTCTTAAGTAGATGTTCAACGTGGAAAACATTATGTTAATTGTGGCTGTGAGTTGGTTATGACTCATGCAGGATACAATTAGTCATTATCAGTGGTATGGGAACATTTTGGCTTCCCAATGAAGTACACCAGCACTGGAGAGAGAGTGGCTGATAAGACCAAAACAGTCTGTCGGTTCTGTTACACCAAACTCAAATATTTTGCTGGAAACACAACCAACATGCTGATGCATCTGAGACGACATCAACCTAGTGTCTGTACGACCGGAACAAAACAGAAGCAGCCTACGGAAGTTAGTCTCCCCGTTGGCATTTTACCAAGAAATTTTGCCCGGTCAAAAAAATAATTGCAGCTGTAGGGGTGTTTATCTCTATAGATATGTGATGATACTCAGCAGCAGCAAATAAGTGTCCCTTAGGTTTTTAATTCATACCCATCGACAGATGCATTGCCTTCGGTTTAAACTGTTCCTAATTGTGTTTGCAGTTTTAATAATAAATCAATTTCAAAATGAATTCTGTTTTCCCTGCTGTGCTGAAATTGCCCTGACTATGTGAATCCAACACTGAGGTTTGTACCAAGTTGTGAATTTTGTGTATATTATGTCTCTACTTTGGACTTTTAGAGGAAACAGACATGAAATGATGCAAACATGCAGACAGACAGAGGTGGACATTTCAGGTCCAGAAAGTAAAAATCCAGATACAGATTTTGTTTCAACCAATAAGTTCAGTACTCGGTGACTTTGGGTATTTATGCTAAACTGGTTAGTAGAAGTGAAATCGGTCTGGATTTTTACTTTCTGGAGGTGAAATATAATCTCTGCAGAGAGAGTGATTCAAACCTTCAAACTTCAGCCCGTTGGGTGCGGGACAGTAGTGCAGCCCTGCCTGTAAGCAGAAGTGGAAAGTTCAGACCAAGAGTTTCTTTCAATCAACCAGGTGAGTCTCTGTGACTGTGACTCTTGATGCTCACCTGTGTGGTTGACAGAAAACCTTGATTTGGATTTGTACTTTCTGGACCTGAACTTTCCACCTCTGCCTGTAAGTGTGTATGATTTATCAGAGTAGAAGCTGAAGGAGAGACCAGGTTCTATAGAGTGAGCCCTTCCTTTGTGCTCTTCCCAAAACTCGGCCTACATCCCCCACAGAGACCCCACCCTCCCCCCAAAATTCCGTGTTGTCGGTCATGGTGAATGATGCCAGCGGGGCAGAGGGTAACCTCGCATTGGTCAGTCCTCAGGGCAGAGGGTTACCTCGCATTGGTCAGTCCTCAGGCCGCACCCCTCAGTGGTGCACTGCTCCCAGATAGTGCCGACATTTACCCCGAAGGTCCCAGTTCTGCGTTTGTATACAAGCTTTTGTGGGTTATAGCCAGGGATTGACATAACTGGTACACAAGTACGCATTCACCTTTAAAAGCGATACGTGTGGCAATCGATTGTTGCGACAGCGTGAATGCGTACATATTTTATTTGCATTTGCGTCGATATGACAAGAAATCATTGTGCATTTTACCCTTTATATGCTAATTCGTACTTCATTTGCGGTATAGAGGTTAAAATGCATGATAATTTCTTGTCATATCATCGCAAATGCGCATAAGATACTTACACACTCACGCTGTCGCAACAATCGATTGCCACACGTATCGCTTTTAAAGGTGAATGCGTACTTGCGTACCAGTTATGTCAATCCCTGAGTATGACTGTTACCTGGATCTGCGTCTCCGTGTGGATTCCAGGGGTGGCTCTTCAGGAGGGGGGGTGTGGTGCCTGAGTGATTGACATAGGGGTGGGGCGCTGCTTAGCAATCAGCTCTACCAAAGTGGGACAGCTAACTGAAGTGCGACGCTCCAGAGCGCAGATGGGGGGGCGACACACAAAACTGATGATTTTAGGACCAAAGGCACTGCATGGCAGTTTAATGCAGCAACGGCAGCTGGACCACAGTTAATTAATACACCTGAGATAATTAACTTCCAAAAACATACTTACTGGGATGTATTTTTATGTGTAATACCAATGAAACATAGGATATTGACGTACTGACCTTACTGACAAACAAGAAAGAAAACAAAGAAGCAAGTTATTAGATTGATTCTTTGATTCTTTACTGTTTTAAAGGAGTCAGAAAACGGTATAATGATTGATGATGATGATGATGATGATGAGAATAATAAGAGCATCAGCAAAAACTACAACGGCAGCAGCAGTATCCCTACAGCCTGTTGAAGGCATCCGGAACGAGCTTCTTAATCCCGCCGAGAGACTCCGAGTGAGTAACACTCAGGAGAAGCTACGATCCCGGCTTTGCTAGCAGGTGCTGGGCGGTCAGGACTCGCTCTGCCTGCTCAGGACGGATGTCCGCTTACTGCTGCTGATTATTCATGCTGCTGCGATTCGTTTGCCCGAGAGAGACAGGAATTAAATAACCAAACTAATTTATGAAATGCGGCAAAGCAGCACTGTATTATAGCGACACAGGATGTTCCTTATTAAGTACATTCATTTCCATATTGGCCAGCAGCGTGGTACAGTAGTATTGAGTAATAGTGAAATAAAGTAATGTGCAAAAGTTTTAGGCAGTCAAAGAAAATTTTACAGCTATTTATCTGGGTGGAAAGTGTATATTTGCTAAAAGATGACAGTGATATCGAGTTGGATGACTAGATGAACACTGCTTCAGTTCCCAAACCTCTCCTCAGGGGCACCTCAGCCAGTCCATGGATTTATTACATTTCGCCACCGGTTCACTTAATTAATTAATGTCATTAGTTAAATAATGCAATGAGATATTGATTAGCCGTACGAGGTGTGCTAGTGGTTGAGTAAAAAAATCCATGGGTGTGTTGGATGGGGGCTGCAAACACTGGGGTGACTTCAGGAGAGGTTTTGAAACGGCGAAGCTGACAGACTTTGTCAGGCATAATAGCACAATTTTACACCAACATGAGGATCATTTAAATGTCATTTTCTTTGGCTGCCTATGACTTTCAGACAGTACTATATAAGAGTAAAAGTCTTGCTATAAGCAGAAAGGCTTGGAGATGGAGAGAGGAGAGACTCTACAAATTCAGCAGGTCCTGGAGCTGGACTGAACATTGAAAAGGCCAATATGTGGAGAAGAGGAACGTCTATATACGTATTAGTATGTATTTTTTGAAGTTTATCTCTTTATCTAGGTTGGTCTCTCATGCAGGTTCCATTGGCATTCAGCTCTCAGGCCATCCACCCAAAAACGCACTTCCAACATGCATCTATAGGGGGCAGTATGTGCCTCAGCAGGTTAGGCCTCTGTGCCTGTCATCTGAAGGTTGGAGGTCAAATCCCCGGGTCAGTCGAATGATGTCACCGTTGTGTCCTTGAGAAAGATCTTTAACGCCCAATAGCTGCAGGGACCGTCTGACCCTACGTTGTGAAAAATTTATGTGGCTGTGGATAAAAGCTTCTGCCCAATAAATCTAAACGTAAAAATCTCTTCACGTGCACACATAAATACCAGAATGCAGAGAGCCTGTCGCCTTGTGTGGAGATGAGGCTGGAGATAAAGTCACCAGAGCTACCTGAGGTTCCTGTGCCTCGTGCGCCGTCCAGGGCAGAGTGTGATCACAAAAAGCTGTTTGCTATGATGCCTCTCCACAGGCTTAGCTGTGATTTTTGGCAGGAGTATGTGTGTGTGTGTGTGTGTGTGCGTGTGTGTGTGTGTGTGTGTGTGTGTGTGCGTGTGTGTGTGTGTGTGTGGGATCCCCACTTAAGGAAGTCCTGAACCTCTTTCCAGATGCTGCAGGCCAGTGATGGGCTTAGGCTCATAACCAAAACTGCTTTAGATTATCCTTTAGCCAAAGTCAGTGCCCCCATGGGTGTCAAGCCAGAGGTCTCCCAGAAAAAGCAAATGATCTCTTCTGTTTTCCGGGAGGGACGGGGGGCATCTCTAGAAACCTATCAGGCCGTACCTCTCCCTGTGTGGTGTCACAGTTCTCTTACAATTAACATCCACATGGATTTACTGCAGTTCAATAATCTACTAAGAGACACATGGCCTGGGTCTGTTCATCATATGTGTTCAGGTTCCCGTTTGACTGTCTGTAGATTGACTGCTTGGTCATCAAGATAACAGGGTGTCGTTGCTGAAAGGTCAGTGGGCAGGAGTCAGAAGGAGCTGCAAGGATTGTGGGTATCTGTGATGATATAGACATCCAAGGTAGATATCAACCACCCAGAAGAAGGGGCGGGGTGGGGGGGGTGAAGCCAAACACAGGCAGAACCTGCTGGCAGATCGAGAAGCGGGAGATCCGGGGAGAGACATGTCAGTTGCAGGCAGGGCAGTGGGAGAGGGCAAGTCACATCCAACTGGGGCAGTTTCCCAGCAGGAAACGACAGAAGACAGACAGGAGCCAATGACGCGGTGCTGTTGTTACGTAACTGTCAAAAACATTTTGTATCATTAAGTTAGTTCATAATCTCCGTTACAATTTAGGACCGTGAAAATGTGATCAGCTGCTTCCCCCGATCTCCGTCCTCCTCCCACAGTCAAGAATTCACTTGCTGGACGCCCTTCATTAATTTTCCATCATGTCTGATGTTTTATGCGATTAGCTGAAGGAGACGCACTTTGTGTTCCGGGGATTCATCTAATTTCTAAAGGCAAGGGGGCGGCGTTGCTGTATCTGACGATTTCCACATGTGAGGAAAATAAGTGGAGGAAGTTAAAAAAACGCCTCTGACACTTGACCTCCGACCCTTAACAATTAGCTACCAGCTGCACCAGCTCACTTACTGTCTCATTAGTCTTAGCTAATGTTTTGCAATAAGGTAAGAAAACACAGAAATGTGTCTGGCTGGGCAGTAATACAATTTTTCTATGTCCCTAAGTAACAATACAGGAGACATTTTGCAAAGAAAAGACGAATGCTGAAGTACCGGATAACCCTATTTTTTCTGCTGCACTGCCACTTTAAGCATGGAATGCACTGATTTCCTAGTGTTATGTAGTGTGCCTGTGTTTGTCAAATGTGGAATGTTTATGTCATGTCATGTCATGTCATGTTACAGTTGTGTTATTTTGTTATGTTATGTCATGTTAATGTTATGTTTTGCTATGTCATGTCATTCCATGTCTTCTCTACCCTTAAATTATTCATAAATGAATGAGATTTTTTTGCATTTTTTGTATTATTCCAAACTCCATGTTATTTGCACTTTAATGTCTCGCTGGGCCCCGTACATGACCAAGATAACAATCATAAACCAGGGGTGCCCAGCTCCAGTCCTGGGGGGCCGGAGCCCTGTACTGTATAGCTTATTTCTGTCCCAGTTCCACCATAAATGATTCAGCTCGAGAGCGGTGTGGTAATTAGCAGAAGGAGTTGAATCAGGTTTGTTAAATGAGGGGAAACCCAAAAATGTACAAGGCTCTGGCCCCCCCAGGACTGGAGTTTGACACCCGTGGACTGAAGAGTTTCTCCTGGTGAGATTTAATGTGTTTTATTACTTTTTCATGTGCTGCGAATGACTTCAGCAGAGTTAACAGCAGTCTGGAAAGACAAATCTAGGAACAGTATTGAAAAAAGGGGATACATTTTATCTAGAACTTATGGTATTACTGTCTACAAATGCAAAAGCCAGGAGTCAAAGAAAGTCAGCACACACCCCTTTGGTTCTAGTCATGTTCCCCAGGTAGGGAGTCTGGGGGGATGGCAAAATGAGTACCCAGATTATCAAAAAAGTAGCCCTGTGCTAGGACACACCTCAAAGAGAGGAAGGCAGAAGTATTTGGATGTATCTGTTTGGGTATCGATAGACTGTCATCGTTAATGATGAAAGGAGGTTAAACACTGACCACTGGCATCTGTCCTGCCTTCAGGGCCTCTCTCTGTATGCTAATTATCCATCCCAATTGCCTATTGTGAATTAGTCTTGCTATAAAATATTGATTAGCATGTCACGCCTATAAATGGGTTTTTTTTTCAGCGAACTGTCACAGTGTACATGGTAATAAAAATGGAAATTATATTTCCTTTTCTGGAGTATTTGAGTTACATCAGCTGGATGAAAAAAAAAAAACTAATCAGTATTGAATTTCACTCAGACTAACCTATCCTTGAGTGTGAGAATTGAGTAATTGTTTAAGGTCGTTGAATAATTAAGCATGATCAAGTCTCGGATCGAGACTGAGATGAGCCGTATGGCACAAAGGCCAGGCAGTGAGGACATTTATTCTGCGTATTTTACACTTTTTAAGTAAATTTGTGCTGGAGTGGAGTGGGACTGGAACCCACACTGCAGAAAAAGCTTTCAGGTGCAGACATACAGGCAGCTTATGCAAAACCGACTCACGTAAATGTGACTCACTCAAAAAAATCAAATTTTACCTTTATTTAATGTGTGCTTTGGATCATATCACTGGTATACTTCTGGCTTTTGTGTTTTTGTGTGTCCTGAATGGTATGGGGAGGTTAATCTGACTTGACTAAACTTTTACCCACATAAGTTTTTGCAGAACAGTTTGTACGTATATACATCCCTTAACAGCCACATATGGTTTCAACTAGGCAGTCGTTCGGCAATTTGGTCGTTAGGCCAAACACCTACCAGGCAAACGTTTCTGCGTGCCACAAGGGTTTTATCACTTTTCCATTTACTTCATAAACTGCAGATTTTTTTATTCTTGTTAAGCATCGGAAAGTTGAGTGAACAACTATAAATAAAAATATGTCAAATAAAACAAGTTTCCTTTATATCGCGGAAGGAGAATGTAACAGTACATGTCTGACGTCCTGTTAACTGCTGTGTGCTGATGGCAGTCAGAGTCTAGGCTGTCCTTTAACTTTAAATGCACAACTTGACTGTTTCATCCCAGCATGTAACAGAACAGCATGTAATGTCCCTTGTAGAAAGAATGCCAATTTTCTCTGCTGTTATAATTGCTAGAGGAGGTTACTTTGACGAATCAATATATGACATTTTCTTCCTAATAAAGATACTCTAATGGCGAAGATACTGCTCATTTATTTGTTAGCAAACAATATTGAGTGCATTTTTAGTAAATGTTAACATGAGTAACATGTAAATATAGAAAATCTTAGTGTATGAAAAAACATTTCACTGGGGGTGTATTACCGTAAATACATACAGTACAGTACCGATATAGAGTATATATGCATAACGTATACTTTATATGTGAAAAATCTTGTATTGTAACACAATAGCAACAGTAACTAATTACAAGTAGCGAAACACAGTATGCCCACAATAATACAGTAATAATGAATAATATTAATATTATTCTTTTTATTATTGAGAATTGGCAAGATTGAATGTGGCATACCTAATAGTATTCACATGACAGCCTTAAGACTGTTTTCTTACATACTACCAACCGTGCGGTAAGTAGGTCTCTAAACAGTTGTGTCTGATTCTGGATGATATTCGAATCGATCAATGCCATCCCTGTGGGAGCTCGGATGTTAAGGTGGTCAGGCGGTAAGTGACGCATACCTGTACTCACGTCAATCGAGAACAGACTCTATATCCATATTTATGAGACAGTCAGGCGGATAGAAAAAATCAATATGCTTGAACCTAGTCATTGCACGCTTCCTCAGGAGATGTGATGATTAATTTGTTAATTAATTAGCACATCAATTTTAACAGGCAAAAAAAAAACCCATCACAAACCATTTCACTGCTGAAAAACACACTGCA
>JAABNX020000040.1:8314614-8327499 GCA_015163995.2 Mormyrus lacerda
TTCACGTTATGCAGTTGCAGTGTTTGGACAACTTTTTTCATTTACTTTTTTTGATGAAGCATAACACTTAATATTTACTTTATCAATGTTTACTTGCTCAAGTGTAAAACAGTATCATCTACAGTATCATCTGAGTCCTTGATGCATAATAGCAACTTCAGCCTCTTCTCATGTGATCATTCAGCACAGACTTTATTCATACATGACTCTGTTCTGTAGTATTTTTTTCAAACTTTATCTAGTCTGGTACTAACCTGCTTTTTTTCCTTTCTTATTTCAGAAAACTGGACACTCAAGCCGAACATTTGGGAGGTTTACCCATGGTGTGTTTGGGTTTATGGACAATAACTTTTTGAGGCAGGAACAGTATTAAAACAGTGTTTTTACCATGGTATTTTGTAAGAGATAGTATCGAGTAATTTAGCTGAAAGTTCTGAGCGACATCTTTAGTTTAATGACGCTGTGATACAGGCCGTTCCATCTCATGACATGTGTCATCTACGGCTTGAGAACATCTGGAAACTGCCAGGTCTGGGATTTGTCGGTACATAATGAAATCTTCCAGATACAAAGCGTGTACATAGTAACTGCCAGTTGATTGAGCTTTTTCGTGCATGACAAGTGAGTCCTGGAGACCCGGAAGCAGAGCCTATGAGAGCTCTACACAGCTAGTATTGTAGAAGGACAACAAAAAAAAATGACAAATCAGATTTGATTCGTGCATCTGTTGTCTACAGATTACCTGCAGTGTCACTGATAGGTGGGCAGCAGGGGGACTACCAGACCAAGCAATATAAAATATACAGAAAACACACTTTTGGAAAATAGATTGGGTTTCTGCAGCTGACACACTAGTACACAACTATATGTACTTTCCAGTGACAATTGAAGTTTTGGTAACACTTTACTTAAAGTAGTCATCATAAAACGTATTATAGATACCTTATATAGATGAGAGCTTCATAGAGCATTCATAATGCATAACTAACATGGTTATAATGTGTTATGCCTTTTTATGAACAGTTATATTCATACATATAATACTTTATGAATGCATTATAATGCATTATGAAGGTGTATATAATGCATTGTACATGAATGCTTTAAGTAAAGTGCTGTAAAATTTTTACCATTTTGCATAGTTATGCCCTTTCAGAGGTTCCATTCCTGGGCACCACTAATCAAGCAAGTTCTCTGTCTCGGTAAATCATGAAATCACTCAGTACTGCGGAAAGTGATATGGTTCAGTACACAACATAATTTAAGAGGCAAATATAAGACTGTATGGAAAGTAGCCCTTATATATTTATTGCAAAAACCTTGACCTTCATACAACTTAAGGAATATGTTCCATTAAGAAATGTCTGTCATGGAGTGAGCTTTGTGTTTGCCTCATTTTTGTATGAGAATAAATATTTTTATTCTTTTAAATATAAACAGTGTTTTGCTTTATTTACTATTTTGAATAATTTATTTATCCTCTTGTTCAATGTTGATATTCCTGCCAAGTCTCATAAAAATTTAACATAAAGAATATTCATATTATTATTAATCAGGAAGTGATTTACGAAATTAATGAACGCACTATTTTTTACTTAAATTACATGACAAAATGACATTATGAAAATGAAATGCATTTATGATTTGAATTTATAATGGTTTTGTTATATGGAAATTCATAGGATGATAAATATATTTATTTTATTCACTATTTTATATTTCATTGTTTTCCATTTCAGTTGTTGCCTCTGATGGCAATAACTGATGTGAGAATAAGATGTAAGGCAGAGCCTATTTTCAAACTATTTCATGATTTTTATTTCTTTATTATGAAGATTATTTATTTTAGTAATTAATGCAATAGTTTAAATTTAACAAATTGTATTTAATATTAGTATCTTACTATTTCCTAGAATGGTTTATTTTACATTTTGAAATGATAATTAATTATAATTTAAAGTAATTTACCATCAATAAAACATTTTAAAATTCTTATTTTAAAATGGTTTTTAAGAGGACGTCTTGTGAATAGTTGGGGAAAATGTTACATTGACTAAGAAACAATACAGTATAAAATGAAAGTATAATGCATAAAGCTTTGAAAAGAATTTTTAAAAGTGCTTCATATTTTACATTTTGCACATATCTTCATTATCGTTAACATATGTCATATAACACATGTCCAGATCATGAGTCCAGTGCTCATTTTCACTTTGGGTGCCTTCTTGGTGAATCCCATTCATCAAGGCTAGACTCCAATTCATTCACCATTATAGGAATTTTCCAGTGTAGCGAACAATCTTTAAAATAATGTATGCTCCTTGCTTGCTATGAAAAAAAATCTGGATGCAATTCGTAGCAAACTCTAGTCAAATGAATCGGAGATGTGGATTGTAATTGAAAGACACTTTGCTGTAATAATAGACAGCTTGCGTCTAATAAATGATTATTGGAGCACAACAGAAAGCAGATGCCGTGCCGACAGGTAGCGATTAGCGGTGATCACCTGGGGATGCAGCTGACCGGGAGAGGGGCGTGGTTGGTTTCTCTAGTAACTGTGCTCTTCTGTCTGCTTCTCCTTGCTGCCACTATGGAAGCGAAGTTTTCCGCTCCTGCAGGAAACAAAGTTACGGTAATAACCGATGTTTGTCGTCCTCTTTTGTTCTTCAGTAGCCTGTTCACAGTTCTAACTTTCTTTTAATGCAATGCCATCCGTCAGCTGTGTGTCATTGATCGATGACGGTCTGCACCTGTCCGCCATTGGCCCTCTCTTACTACCTGACGTTTCACAAGTACTGATCACAATTTAGTACAACCAGACTCCTTTTCATCTACCCAGACTCCGAGACCACAGAAGATGAGGCGGCAGAACCACAGATACCCATGGAAGCCAAGGATGGTCAGGGTGCTCAGAAACAGGCTGCACACAGAGTGCCTGCAGGTAATTATCCCGTCTTCTTAAATGTTTTAAATAGATATAATTTTTTTTGCTATAGCAGGTACTGGGTGGCTATAATGTTCTGTCAAGCTGTTGTCCATTTTCATTTTAGAGCATGTCCTTTTTTGACTTAATTGAGGTATGTGGTCGACCGACATCAGTGTTACAAATCACCACCTCCGTTTCAGCTGGCGTTTTTTTTTTGTGTAAAACCTCAGACAGTATAAATAGCTACACAGCCTGGTTTCTAGAATAAGACAAAATATAGTGTGGAGATCTGATGGGAAGAGAGGTGACATGGAGACGTATTCAGCTTCTCTTACTAGGGGCAGCCTACAAAACACTGCTGCAACATTATTTCTCTCTGTATTTCGTATCTCTCATGATCCACATGCCATAACAGCACTGTACACAAATTCTTGATTGTTGTTCAAATCACAAGGTGCACAGTAGATTTTATTGTAAAAATCCCTTTATGATATCGAGCCATTTTGTTATATGTCATAGCAAATGTTTATTTACATTTACATTATATGGGGATGGAGCAGGTAATATTATTGCGAAAGATTGCTGGCTGAAACACATGTGATGACATTTCATCTTTTATCACTTGAAACTGGACTCACTATTGATTCACAAACATCGTACCCATGCTAGCTAGTTAAACCTTCCCTACTGTTGAGTAGGTTCAGCAGTTTGTTTTGCAGTGCTTGTTACCCAGTATTTCATATATGCATATGCTTGTATATACGTTATCAAAGTGCATGTTGGTCTCCATGTGGTTAATGTACAATATGTATGTGTGAGCAGATATGAGAGTCTGCTCTCAAATAA
Source organism: Mormyrus lacerda (assembly GCA_015163995.2). NCBI lineage: Eukaryota > Metazoa > Chordata > Actinopteri > Osteoglossiformes > Mormyridae > Mormyrus > Mormyrus lacerda. The sequence goes on from JAABNX020000040.1 coordinate 8,318,387, forward strand.
AGGAATTGCAAATCATGGTCTATACAGAATGTGGGGATGGTAGAATCAGCAATGCCTTATAAATAGAGTGTTAGATTAGTGTCAGGGTATTTGTGCTAATATATTCATTCATTATTTTCTATGCTTGAGGATATACGTCTTGTTTATAGCTCCCACAAAAATATGCCCTTTGTAAAAACTCTGTGCGTTAATGCAGCAAGATGTTTGTGAAATTAGTTTTCTCCCACTTACTGACAATTGATTGTTAAATGATACATTTCTTCAGCAATGCCCAGTACCCATGGGGCAATGAAATATCTGTGGGGTGTTTTTTAATAATGACCACCTCCACTTTTTAGGCAAGAAAAGGGAAAACTTTGTCCAAAGTCTTTTCAGAAGGTTAATTGTGCAAAAATGATTATAAAATTTGTAAAATGATTATATGAATGATTTCATCAGAATTTGTGTTTTAAAAATCTAGCATATTTGAAATTGAAACAAATTTTAATAAAGTCTGCATTGACAATCAGTGGTTATGCAAAAGTCGAATGTTTTCTTTGAAGGTCAAATGTATTTTTAAGCTTCATAAATATTATATTGAAATAGATTTTCTTGATGCACAGCACATTCCAGGAAAATACTAATTCTTAAAATGTTTGCTTTTTTTGTACTTTTATAGCGTTGTTCAAGTCTCCAGTTTTTTGTATGATTACATATATTCTAAAGTATAATTCTACTCTTACATACCCATAATGACATACTTGCTACAATGTTATAAATGAACAATTATAGGGAAGGAAACATGCATGGTAAATATTGTAATTTTTATTCGTTGGAATGAATCTGTACAGCAAAGATATTAGCTACTAGAAATAAACGCATAGCTATTATTGGATTTTTGTTAAAAACCCTTCCCATTAATGTCAAAAGGGGAAAGGTCTATTTTTGAGTGACATTGGCTAAAAATAAACTTTAAAGATAAATGTGAAATTTTGACAGGCTAGCAAATTAATCACTTACAGGAAATCCTCCGGGGAAGATTTTGCATTTTCCTTTTTACCTGCTTTGGTGACAGTTTGTATCTCTGTAAACAACAAATGGCTTCAGTTTTTGTCTGTAGATTCCTTCGCACGTCAACATTATTTTTTTCTTTTATTGCCACCTCCAGGCGATGGTGACAGGATGACAGACATCGCTCCAGATACAAGTGGCCGTAGGGGTTCCCAGACAGACAGCTGGATGGCCAGCCAGAACACAGTGGTAGAGAAGGAGGTGTATGCCTTGGGTTCAAGAGCCCCGGGGCTGCAGGATGTCTCCAAGCCTGGCAGGCAAGCTAACGGCAGGGAGCCAGCGGGAACCCTCATCAGGCACCTTGGGGTCGAACCTCTGGTTCGAGCGTCTCGCGCCAACTTGTCCCGGCCAGTGTGGGGGTCTGAGGAAAGTGTGTCTTTAGCGAGCGATTACTACGGTAGCACGTTCAGCCTCTACCGAGGAAGGACTTTCTCTATAGCCCTGTAAAGCAAACACGCAAAACAAGCAAACAAACGAACAAAACAAACAAAAGGCCACAACACCAAAAATCGAATAAAAACAAAGACAGCCACAACTTCACACAGGCTAATATTAGCTCTGCAGTAGACCCTGGTTATAACATGCTGCTGTCGATAAAATATAAAGCTTAGCACCCAGATCTAAAGACAAAAAAGCAAGATCAAAGATGTCACGTGAAATGCAGAAATGGTTGAGGGCAACATGGTATCACTATATGAATGGCAGAAGATACAGAGGGAGGATTGACACAGTTGCTAGAATGGTCTGAATCTCTTTCTTACTGTCCACTACATTCAATTTCATTTTGATCCCAGGTGATACTCCTGTGCCAATAAAACTGGCTGCTTTGAATATTCAGCTAAGATAAAGCCGGCTCGCTAATGAAAGACAGCCCTTTAGCCCTTTAGCTTTGCTATGTCTCGTGTGATAAATCAACATGAGCAGTCATATAGCTTATTTACAATGTATTATTGTCACAGCATTCATATTTGTATGCATCTGTGTTTTATACCAGGGAGCTCCGCATAATGTGTTAGTATTTGTCAGACAAACTCGATTTGCACTTTTGGGCTAATTTTGGTTGTAGTTAGGTTGCTATTACTCTTCTGTATCTTCTGATTCATTCATCATTGCAGTGTCCTTTTTGCCACCTGTGTCATAGCCAGGGTTTACTGTAAACATTAACACTATACTCTATTCACTCCTCCCAACATTTCTCCTTTGTTCATTTTTTATCAATAACTAATTATTCCATAATTTAGTTACATATTTCTTTCCATGTAATGAAATCTTCAGTTATTTTATTTATTTGTCCATTTATTTATAGCTCAGGGTCGCACTACAAAATTCTCTAAATATTTTCGATGCAAGTAGCAAGACGAGATATCGGTATTAATGTTTAGTTAAATTTTTGACACGCTCCTGCCTCTTTCGTCTTTCGTATTTTGTTCTTGTGATTTTTTTTCGTACCTCTTGAGATATTTCCTTTCCATTTGATGTTTACTACTGTCTCATGACAGCCACTAGCATTTCGTATTGTACTCAGTTTTCCACTAAATGTAAGGTGATCTTATTTACAATGTAGGCTTATCCAGATCGAAAAAATGACATCCTTCATCATCCAGTTCATCTGATATCTAATACCACATTTACCGCATAGACTGATCTTTTGTGTGTTAAATATAGGCATGGCATCCAGGACATATAGAAATTCCCACTAGTATATTATTAAGAGGTCACATCTATTTTGGGAGGATTGATTTTCAAATAATATGTGGCAACATTCAAAATTATCCTTTATAAATGTCAGAAAACAAACATAATAGACCAGAACCAAACCTGAATTATTATTTTCTGCCCTTAGTGTTAAAATCTATTTGGCATAATGTTTTCTGATCATTCAATTGCATTCATTTATTGACTTTGCGTGTGTATCATGGTATGTCATTCATAATGTAGTTAACGTTGTTCTTAAATCGTTCTTCTGGTAACAAGATTTAAATGTGAGATTCATAAAGAGGACAGAATGCTATATCATTCATCTACATTATTTTTTGAAAAAACAGGTGCTTATTTAAAAGAAAACTTAATTAGGAATTAATCTGAAGTATTTAAAAAATATAAAACATACATAGTCATAAATATTGTCAAATTTGTCTTATACATCCAGTTATATAATTTTCGTGAGGATATATATATAAAAAAAACTTTCTGTGGCTAACAAAATTCAATAAATTCAAATATATTCATCACATTGTCATTTAAAAAGCACACTAAACAAAACTAATTTAGAGTAAGGTATTATAGTAGAACCAACTTTATAAACTGAAACATTTTCTGGACAAATTATACATACATGCAAATATATTATTATTAATAATAATGACAAATTCCAATATACATAAATAACCTCTTTTTTTACTTATAATCTTGTCCTTCATTTAAATTTTTACAGTTTCAGTTCATACTTTCCTTTGACCCCCTTTCTTCTCCATTTGCAATTATTTGAGTTCCGATCCACATATCAATAGATGCAAATGTAAAAGAAAACCAAATTTAATGATTGGTACATTCGGCGACATTTGCTGTGATCTATGGGGTATATTTGCTGTATTGGCAGAGTGTCTATCTGTTACAGCATTAAACACCAAATTTGCATCTCATTGTGTGTGGAGTATCACTGACCGCATTGGTTTTTCCCATTTGTTGCTGTGTTCGCCTGTCCTTTACCAGGTGATGTTTTCAGCATGAATGTAAGGTTCTGCTTGCATGAACTTATGTCAAGAAAGGCATTGTGAAGGGTGGTTCTGATCAAGAACAATTTTCACTTGCTAGAAAGTCCTAGGAAGACATTTACAGTTATCCATTTAACAGAAGAAACATACAATTACTGCAAAGGCTGTTAGATAAAAAGCACATGTCAAGATTTCCACGTATTTAAGTATCATTTTACTTGATTACATTTAAACCACACACATTAGTGTTTGCTGTTCAGCTGCGTATACATTGATTAATCCATTTCTTCACAAATATATTAAGACACTACGGTCTATTGAACAAAATACTGATATGTTTCTCGTTATCTTTAGTATTTACATTAGAGAAACAATTGGCACCAAAAATTTTATGATTTTGAATGCACAGTTCAAATAGTTATAATGGAACTACAGTTAGATAATTGGTTACGTTTAGGTGATTGTTATTGGATGACCATATACACAATGGTTTATATCATGCACAAGTACTGTTATAAAATACCTTCCAAGATTCAGTATAGGGGAGTCATATATGATTTATTATTTCTTTCTTGGAAATCAGGCATTCAGCTATTGCACTCCTGCCTGATTGTTTTGTTATGGATGTTTTAACCACTGATTTTGCATAAACTTGATATATGACAGACTTGTAGTTACAGGCATCTGCTGACTAGGAAGGAAAGCAAAGAAACAATATACAGTAGGATTGTGCAGAATGCAGAGTCAGTTGATTGCAGCTGAGTCAGTACTGCATTAGCAGCAGAACTGCATTTTTATCGCGCTTCTCTGGATGATAGCCAGGCTTTCACCAACAGTTCATTCAGTTCACACTCTTTACTGCATCTGTCTTGACATGGATTACTGTGTGCATGTAGCAAGATTCATTCTGCACCTTTCTTATCTTATATCTTAATCCTGTCAATAATTGCTGATATCTGTTGTTATAGTCCAGTTATGTTGGAAGGAATAGGCTGGTAGACACCATAGAACATTCTTGAGTCAATAATATACATGTATCCATTCAAAAATATTAGTGTCTTGGTATATAAAATATACCAAGACACTGATATTTACTCACAAACAGTTGGTAGTTTGTCAATATAGATGTACTATATTAGTAATTCCTTGCCATGTATCTTATATTTTTACACATATATTATTGTAGATTACAGCATTTGATAAGAGATCAACATCTAACAACTTTATTTAGATTTGTATTTCAAACTTTTTTTATTTCATAATATTATAAATCTTTCATAATGCAGATACCTCCACTTTAACTTCAGTTTATTTTTTCTTTCTTGTCCATTTCCTTTATCCTATGTTCATTATAGTAATCCTTGCATTCAATGTTTGAACTTTCAACACCATACATATAATAATGCTTAAGCCTCAATCTACACATACTCAAAAAGATAAGCACTTGCACTGCAGGACATTCCTCTTTCCAAAGCCAAGGGCAAAACTGGCTTCCTGTCCACTTCCAAACAGCTGGGCTCATCCCTCTCCCAGACTTTTACCCTAACAGAACATTTCCCTCAATCACCTTCTTTCAGGGGCCAGTCAGAAGACGTTTTGAGGGAAGCTTCCCCCCAAGTTCTCCCACCCCCCTCTCCCAAAATTAGTCACCGTACCTCCACTTCCCCATTACCCAGCCGTTCTGGGTCAGCCCCTGCCACACCCCTCACCCCCCGCAAGAAAGTGATTGTCCCAAGTGAATACCAAGACACAGTTCCAGGAGAATTTGAGGAGAAGATCAAGCAACCAAAATCCTCAGCCATGTCTCAGAGTAGCAACCTTGACTCCCGTCCTCAGACCCCTGTCAGCGAATATTCCCGGAAGGATCTGACACCACGACCTTCACCAAAGCTTACTCGAGCTAGCTCCAAAATCATTGAGAAGGTACGAGTATTTGAGGAAAGGAGGAGGAGTATTGACCAACCTGAGGGGTCTATCTCTGGACGTTCATGGGCAGGGTTCCACAGGACCCCTTCCATTGACTCTGATGATGGTGGTAGTCGATTAGGTATCTCAAGAGAGAGTTCCAGGGAGGACCTGAGAGAAGCCCTGAAAGCTGATGCTGCTCAGAGGAGATGCAACTTTAGGCAGAGGGCTGCTTCTCTGGAGGACAGGCCTCGCTACTCACAAAAGGTTCAGGACATTGAGAACAAGTTCACAGAGGAGCTCCAACGTATTAAGAAACTGGTGGGGAAGCCCCATATGAAAAAGTCTTTCTCTACAGAACAACTGTCTTCTAAGAGTAGGCAACCTCTGAGAAAAATAGAGCCAATTCCCCTCCAAGTCATCCAGAAACTGCAAGATAGGGAACGCATCCAGCAGCAACAAGAACAGAAGGAAAGAGAGCAAAGAGAACAATCTCTGGAAAAAGTCTCACAATCGCTAAGTAAACCTCAAGGTCAGCATTTACAAAATTCACAATCAGAGCCATCACATGCTCAATGGTCAGACACCATAAAGAGTCCCATTACTAGTGTTACAATGAGCAGACTTGAGGAAGAACCTGTTATTCTAGAAGCTATGCCACTGGTTGAGTTACCTGGGCAAAGTTTAGCTCAACAACCGCAAAGGAGCAGCCCAAAAAGGGAGAAACTTCAGAACTATTTACCAAGCAAAACAAGAAGTATAACTGAAGAGAAACCACCATCTCCTACTCTGCCAAAAGAAGACTCTCCACCAAGGAGAGTTGAATTGCCCATACGTAAAGTAGATAGGAGGCTTGTTAGCCCACTTGTGCAGAGTGAGTACAAGCATGTCAGTGAATCTTCTCGCATTGAAGAACCCCCAGCCCCATTATTATTAAACGAAGAGTCTAAGCCACGAAGGGTTGAACTGTCAGTGCGTAGGATAGAACAAAGACCCGCCAGTCCACTTGTGCAGAGAGAGCTTCCTTGTGTGCAAGAACGCCCATCCCAAGTCCCATCAATGCTTGCTGCACGCCCAAGCTCCCCTTCACCTGTTTCCAGTCCATCATCAGAAGAAGAGAAGATGGACCTGGAACTACCCACTGTAACTGCTTCTCCCAAGCTTGCAATTCCAGCAATAATTGTCGAAGAAGAACCCATGGAAGATGCCCCTAAATCAAGTGACAGAAAAAAGAGATCCAACACTACAAAAGACACGAAGAGTAGGAGAGGGAAAATGCAGCGTACTCGACCCCTTTCACCTGAGGAAGGTGAGGATCATGTTTTTCTAATGCCTGCGTCAGTAAACCAAACTCATCCCCTTGTGAATGATCTGTGGTTGTGTTCATGCAACCAAAGTCTTTTTAACCGGTCTTGTTGTGGTTCTAACTGCACTACTAACCCATCTATGCTTGGCTGCCTGGGCAGACTCTTCAGACGACTCGTACGTGTCTGCAGGAGAAGACCCCCAGGAGATTCCCATGTTCGAGTATCCCCTTCAGGACACCGTGGCGTCCGCTGGAGAAGAGGTGCAGCTGAACTGCATTGTCGTTGGCACTCCTATTCCACACGGTAATAAATCCTTCCCTTTTCTGTTTTTCTATCTGTTTTTATTATCATGTTTTCAGACAAATGCTAACATTCTCCTATTCAGAGAGTATAATATGACACGCAGAGCATGTTTGTATTATAAGTAACCTGCAAAATTCATAAGGCAGACTGGTAGGTGAGACCTATCTGCTGTAAGTTATTTATGGATTTCCTTCATTAGTCACCTGGAAAAGAGAACACGAAGAGATAATGAGCACCCCCACTCACGTGGTAAAAGTGGAGGGAGAGAGACACTCGCTGCTGATCAGACGAGCAAAGAGGAGTGACGCTGGGACGTACCATGTGACAGCTGTCAATGCTGTCGGGAAGGCTTCCTGCAACGCCACCCTGTTCATCAAGCCAGGTGAGTAAGTTGGAGAGTTTGTCATCTATATCTGCAAGCAGGGAGTGAAGACAGGGGACCCTCTGGTGCCACGTCGGTCCGGTAAATGTGCTGAGTCCTTCATTTTACGGAGATTTATCCAAATAATCTGGGGATTCACGATCCTTTTCAGACCCTCTCAGGGTTAAGCTCTTCATCCTGAGAAATAACCTTTAAACCCTTGATATTCATTAGGTATTCGGGACAACACTGTGTGAAAGACACCTGAAGCTAGGAAAAATGTGTTAGCTTCAAAACACAATAATAAGAGTAATAATAAAGAAGGACAGAACAGCCTGTTTTGGCACAAAAAATAATAAATATTACTAAGTGGTAAATATGATGAATATGGTGTACACTGTTTATTTTTGAAAAAAATAATCCTAAAAAACGGTGAGCTATTGAACATATTGAAAAACAAGGAGGCAGAAAAACATATCAAAGGAAATTAAAATGTCCTTCGAAATTCCAAGCGATCTGTTTTAAGCTACAGATAATGACTAATTAACAATAATATTTCTATTTCATGGTGCTGAATGGACCAGAGCATCTGTTTACTGAGCTACTGCCAGACAATGCATAGCTATATTCCTTCTGCACACTCTAGAATTAATAATTGCACTTTAGTCTGCTTAGCATTGCTAAATGCGTGATATGACAAGGAAGACAAGGGCACAGAAACATACATGTTCGACATTTTTTCAGCTTTGCCTATGCGCCTCCCCCTGCAGCCATGCTGTGAACCCCCTACTCACTCCACACTTCTCCCTGCTTCTTACTCAATACAAGATACTTTAATACTCATCCAGCTGAGGTTCTTCTCCGAAGGTTTCCAAGGCAACCAGAAAGCAAAATCTATCGCATGAATTGTGAAAAGCACCCTGGTTTCCCGATCAATTTTAAAATGGAAAAAAAGGATCTCATAAGATATCTTTGTGCTTTATGTAGTTTTTGAAGAGATTAGAAGTAATTTAATCTCCATTTTCACTGCCGATGGAGTCTTCTCATTGGCACTGGTACAAAAAAGGACAGTGTCTGGCCTCTTGTTTTGAAATTCAAAGCTAATCCTATAGACCCTGGCAATGTTTTCTTCCATTTTAATTCAATCACCTGCCCTAACAGATCAGATAAGCTCTCATAATAGAGTGGGATCTGAATGAAAATGTACTAAACCCCTAAAAAAATAAATAGCCTAATTCCTGTGGAATTAAATGTTGTGTGATAATGTGAAAAAAATATGACAGACAGCACAACTTTTGATTGTGACTTTCCGTCACAATAGAAAGCACCTTTTCTTCAGCTTGATCGCAGGGAAGAGATACAGTATGAGAACCAGCGATCTGCTTATAGTCAGAAGATCCCATTGGGATAAAATAACCAGGCGAATAAGTTTCAGACTTATTCTCATTTCTGTAATATATCAACAAATGCTGC
>JAABNX020000040.1:8333901-8368264 GCA_015163995.2 Mormyrus lacerda
AGCATATCCATCCCTGGCAATGAGCTTCATCTGGTGTATAGCAGCATATCCATCCCTGGCAATGAGCTTCATCTGGTGTATAGCAGCATATCCATCCCTGGCAATGAGCTTCATCTGGTGTATAGCAGCATATCCATCCCTGGCAATGAGCTTCATCTGGTGTATAGCAGCATATCCATCCCTGGCAATGAGCTTCATCTGGTGTATAGCAGCATATCCATCCCTGGCAATGAGCTTCATCTGGTGTATAGCAGCATATCCATCCCTGGCAATGAACTTCATCACCTTTAGCTCATACAGTGCCTCCATATGTGGAATAAGCTGCCATGGTTTTGAGATTTGTCAGTTTTTGTAACTAAAGCACCTGCAATTCAGGCCTTTCAGAGTCTTTAGACTTTGGATTTCAATGAACTGCCTCGGGTTGCTTTGTAAGCCCATGCGAAGTACTGATCGTCAGAAGTCTTTCACAGCTGACACATTCAGCTAATTGTCATTCAACGTAATATGACTCATCATTGTAGCTGCATTTGTTATTGTGCTACTTACTAAAAATCAAAGGTAGATTCATGTGGTGTTTCTATAATTTTGTTTTTGTATATAAGCTTTTTTATATGAAAATTGCACATGCTTACAGTTGTCAGTGATCTTAAAAAAATGTATTCCTTCTTTTGGTAGATATTCTTCCCGACCCACCAGAAGGCTCTCCGGTCATAGAGGCAATTACCGGAAAGACCATTTCCCTGAGCTGGACAAAACCCAGAAGGCTTGATCCTTCTTTAGGTATTATATATCATATAGATTTAAACTCAGGTGACTTATATTATGCTTTATATTTCTAATGTTTCCTGGTGTTTTTTTCATGTGCAGCAGGCCTTGGCAGGTATTGTATGCAAAAAAAAACACCATTCTATTTCGGAAATACAGTATGGGGGTAATATATCAAGGATATAATGACGTCTCCTTAATTGCTTTTCAGATGTGGTTTTATGTGCTTCTCCAGCTGACCTTAAATGAGTTAGGATTTATAGCAATATTGACATTACACTCCAAACCCTATACATTTTAAGTGGTTGCAAATTGCTAACTTTGCCCGCTTTTGCTAAATTAGCTTTACTGTTGAGGCAAAACAATTTAGGAGGTCAATTTCTGGAAATGTATTTTTTGATGGTACGTTGAGAAATTCTGTTTGCAGATGCCAGCTCTTTGATGTATGCTGTCCAGCAGCAAGCACTGGGTTCAATCCAATGGACTATCATCGTGTCCAATTTGAAGCAAACTTCCTACACAGTAACCTCACTATCCAAGGGAGTTCGCTACTTCTTTAGGGTCTTGTCAATGACCAACAAGGTCTTCAGCAAACCATCTCCACCTACAGAACCCGTGCAGCTTGTGGACAGAGGTACGGTGGAATAGATGTGGAAGTTCAGCACATTCAGCAAAAAAAGAATTTGCAAGGAAATCACACAAATTGTCATCTATCTGCTCACAGGTCCATATCTCCAAGAGGCTCCAGTCATTACTGACAAGCCAGATATCGTGTATGTGGTTGAAAACCAATCGTTAAGTATCACTATTACCCTGAACTACGTCCAAGCCACAGTGGCATGGAAAAGGCAAGTCCACCAGTCTGCCAAGTTTTATCATCTGAATTGCTTAAGGCCTTGGCAAGCTCATACAAATTACGGGAACTAATCAACTGCCTTCACCTTTTCTTCAGGGGAAATACATCCATAGTGAACAAACCTGGCATTTTTGAGATGAGTTTGCCAGATGATAATCAGCACGCACTGCGGATCATCAGGGTGAAAAGCAGTGATGTTGGCCAGATTATCTGCACAGCCAGCAACAAATTTGGCAGTGACTCCTGCATCCTAACACTTGAAATGGCAGGTGAATGTAAATTTATGCTGGAATAGAAATTTGCATTGCTGATTTTGATCCTCCATTAAAGCATGTGCTGTGTTATTTTACGTGTTTGTGTTGTCATTTTCCCTAAAGCACCACCTACTTTTGAGACTATCATGGAAGATATGGACGTCTGTGTGGGAGAGACTCCGCGATTTGCAGTAGTCGTTGAAGGGAAACCTGTCCCGGACATTATGTGGTACAAGGTACATTTCAGTGTCTGCGATATGTAAACACTAATGTTATTGGTGACTGAGAGGGTCACGAGAGTCAGTTTATTATATACCTGACACTAACTTCATTATTAAAGCAGAGACAGTCGGAATTCTTTGAAAAATGATGTTTGGCAATTGTGACTTTCAAATATGAAAGACAAGTACACCTGCCTATGTGTTTAATGAATAAAAGAACAATCCTATGAATTCTTTGATCAGGCATTAGAATCGTCACGGTGAGGGCAGAAAACTGTCCTCCAGGCCGAATGAATTCAGGGTATGGAGGACCAGGCTTAGCTCTGTTCATTTACATATACTGACTGGCGTCCCCCCCCCCCCCTGGCTTCAGCAGGCTGCTCCTGAAGTACACAGGCTACCAGCACCCAGTTCAGTGATAGTGTGATGTTCTGCAGCACTGATGCCCCCACCAGCTACCTCCCCCACTCACTCTATAGCTATCTGCTCCATCAGGCCGTTCACTTTAGCTTGTCAAGGTCTACAGAGTCTGGGCTCCTTCCAAGAGAGAAAAACATAAAAATCCTGCTGATGTCGAGCTCATTTTATTCCCTAATTTATCCTTGACTAAGATGATAAGTCTTATATTGTATCTACATTGGCAGATTTGCTTTAAACTCTACCTAGCTGTTGTTTGCAGTTTTTGCTCCAAGAATCATTTTCTGCCAGCTACATCGAGTGGGTGTTTTGTTACAAGCGTGCAGATGCAAACAGTTTGGGTATTAGGTAATGCCTGGCTTTCTGCCTTCGGGTTGGATCTTCTGATTTGCCGGTTTTTGTTCTCGTTCACCAGGACTTATGTAATTCCTATAAAGACTCCATATCTAAAGTTCTCACCACTGATACCAGGCTGAAATGCAACCGCAAAAACAAATGCACGGTTCTTGCTCGAAACAAAAACAATTACACACATTTCATTGCTTTGTTTGTTAATTCCAGAATGACACCTTGCTATCAGAAAGCAGCCACTTCACCTTTGTCTACGATGACAATGAGTGCTCTCTCGTTATACTCAACCCTCAAGAGGAGGATTCGGGGGTTTACACCTGCACCGCAAAGAATCTTGCTGGAAGTGTTACCTGCAAGGCTGAGCTTACTGTGCGCACAGGTAAGAATTACATAAGTCTACAAAGGTACCTACAGTGACATATAATTCTCACCGCAGTATGTGATCGACGCAAACAAAAAAACAGGAAGCATTTATTACACAGCTGTATGCACACGTTTGGGTATCCCAGGCCAAGTTGCATGTTTGGTTGATTTCCTAAGAAAACCAATGTGAACACAAAATCTGCATGGAAAAAAGCGGCTGAGCCATTTTTAATGTACAGTCACCTTATATTTGCTTATTCTAGCAGTGTGAAGAAAACCTACATTAAATGTGGCAGGTGCAAAAGATTTGGCAACCTTCCAGTCAGGGCCTCTGGCAAAATTCATAGCCTCCAAATGTTTCTTGTACCCAGCTAAGAATCTTTCTATTCTTACTTTAGGAACTTTTTCCTTGTCCCTTACAGAATATTTCAATTTCAGAAATATTCTTAGGTCATCGAGAATTTGCTGCACATTTGAGGTTTTCAGGTCTGGGGACGTTAAGTAGTTTGTGGATGATTTTTTTCGGTATCTTTTGCGTTACTTTCTTGTTGGAATATCCAACCTCTTCAGCTTCATCGCAGACTGTGAGACATTAGATTCCAGAATTTATTGATGCTGTGCAGAATCCATTCTTCCTTCTAGCCGTGCAATAATCCCTGTGCAACTGGCTGCCAAACAACCGTACAGCACAATACATCCACCCCCATATTTAACAGTTGGCAAGGTGTTCTTTTCTTGTAATGCTTCTCCAAATATACCTTCGCCGATTGTATCCAAATAACTTAGTTTTGACTTCCTCACACCATGGCATTTGGTCCCAAACGGCCCCGGGCTTTTGCATACATCAGACTCTGTCTTTTGTGATAAGATGGCAGGTTTCTTTCTGATGATTCTTTCATGTTTAAGCAACCAGTGCTGCACAGGGGACCAAAGCATCCCTATCGCCGTATTGGCTAAACCTTCCGTCAGACTCTATCCAATGATATGGTGAGTTTGTTTCACCTTCCTGATCCTTAACCAATCAGCTCTCTCAGAGATATTTCTTGGTCTGTCAGTTCTTACTTTGAATAACCCTTAACTTCCAACTCTTATGATATTGTAGGCAGGGGAAATGGCAATCAGGAAGCATTTGCATATCTTTTCATACCCTTCGCCTACTTTGTAGCAGTCGATTATTTTTTATTTTCTGATCTTCAGAAAGCTGCTTGGAGCAGCTCATATCTGCAAAGCACAAGCACAACATTCTGAGTCATCCGTTGACTCAGAGAATTTATCACGGTCTGGAATTGTAATCAGCTCACTTAGATTATAGCCGAACCAGTCGATGAAGATGTGAGACCTTGTTAAAAAACGAACAGTATTGGGTCAGTTGGAAAGTCGCAAGATGAAAATGGCCTTTTTTTTTGCTCTAGTAAATAAATGGAAACCGTTCATCAAAATTAGCTTAAATGTGCCGTATTTAAGGTTTATTTTTTCTATGCAGATGTTGTGTTCACATTTTCATTAGGAAATCAAGAAAATGTACGATTTTCCCAGGGGTGCCCAAACTTTTGTGCATAACTGTGTTTGTGTGTGTGTGGGTTTGCAAAGATCACATTTGAGGACCAAATTGTCCCCAAAGTGTAGTAAAACCTGAAATTTCCCTACTTGTTATGCTTTGAGGTCCCCATTTGGATAACCTCAATTTTATAAAAAAATTGTGAATGCGATCATAAAAGTAAAAATACCAAAAGTCTTGTATTTGGGCTGGTTAGTTATGGTTAAGGTTAGGGATGGGTAGAGGTTAAGGGTGTTGTGATTGGGATTATGGTTTTTCCCATAGAAATAAATGGACGGTCCCCATTTAGATAGGAAGACCAACTAGATAGGAATGGTTCCAAAATTATTGTGAGATGGCAATGTTAAGTAGCCCGCATTTACTACCTGCTATTGGCAATGCTATTGTCAGCCTTGTCAGGATGATAAGATACTTTTACCGTTTTCGTGTTCCAAACTTTTGTCTTGCAGAAAAATATTTTAATCACGAAACAACAGATGATTGTTAGATTTATTTTTATTAAAGAAGCTATTTTTCTGAAACTTAGACTGTAATTAATAGCATTATAGGACAGCTAGAAATTACTCAAGTGGCAGAAATGGAATATTTTAAATAAAGCAGAAATTGAAAGAGAGAAACTGTATTAGAGTATTGATACTAATATAATACCGAGATAATAATTATATTATATTTCAGTGTCAGTGATGAGTTGTGCCTTGGTATATGATAAGTATTCATTTTCTTGTCATGCTCCTTTGGTAACTGACACATTAGTGGAAATGTGTATCTCTACAGAGCCATTGTTATGTGGCTGATACAAAGACTGCAATTAAATCTCACTGTTATAATTATTCAAAGGAAGAGGAAGATTATTAAAAATGAATGAGGGAGTCTGTGGTTTTAAACTCCATGCAAGATGCAGACACTGTAACGCTCAGCGGTTCTCGGCAGTCAGCCAATCAGCTGCTTCCCAGCTTAATGAATCTGTGGCCCTGCAGCTAAACAGGAAAAAGAGGAGCTGATGGAGGATGAAGAAACGATTCTCAGGAAGATGCGCAGACTAACCGATTACTATGACGTACATAAGGAGATCGGCCGGTGAGTCATTACTCAATACGAGCTGTTTTTTTTTTTTTTTTTTTAAATGGGACCGGCAAGCACTTGCCTGCCATACTTGAAGGGAAATTTCATCATTGTCTCTGTTTCTGATCATTGCGGAAACTCTATCCCAACGTAAATGAAAACAACTGCACCTATTGTGTGTAGGACATTTGCTGACAATATAGAGCAGTTCTGAATGATCGCTGGAGAGACCAAATGAGAAGGCTTTACGACAATACCATGAACCCTTTCTACATTTAGAACGTGCACAGAATTACCAGATAGTACAGCAAATTGATCAATTCACGTTACATTTATTATCAGATGCTGTTACCCAAAAGGACATGCAGTTGTGAAAGCAGAGTCTGCCAAACCCAGGAGCAATTACCAGTCTAATGGTGAAATTATTTTGTTGATCACAGCATTTGATCTGGCAACCTTCCAATCACAGACCCAGCATCTTACCCTGCCGAACTGCATTCCGTGCCCATTTAAACATACCATTTACAAGCTGTGTGAATATGGTTAGCGTGACTCTTCACATTCAAGAGGTAAACACAGTGTATGGAAACAAATAAGCACGTCCTCCTGCAGCCCAGCCCCGAGACTTATTATCTTCGCTCAGTATGCGGCGATGTTCCTGCCCTACACAGATAATGCCCATGTCACACCACCTACCTCCACTTACACTGTCGTCTGCTGGGTTGCTGGGTTCAACTGTTACTCATCTATGACGCCAATGCAGTATTGAGTCACCACAGAGTGTGACAATGAGTATGTTTGTCCTGATAATGGGCCATTAAATAGCGAATCTACGCGATATGTTCCTTACCTGTTTTTTTTTTTCTGGACTCTAATATTTTGCATAACATTAACTCTTTTTTTTTTTTTTTTTTTTTTTTTTTTTTTTTTTTTTTTTAAATGCAATGTTATGCTGTTGTTTTACTCCTTACATTTAAGCAGTTTTGTCAGAGATTAGTTGGAAGGTGGAAAGGAGACATACATTATTCTGGGTTAGGCCAAATAACATGAGGAGACTGATCTTCATTTTGCTAGCAGTAACTGTATGTGTCTGTGCTGCAGGGGCGCTTTCTCCTATGTGAAGCGAGTAACACAGAAACGAAGCAAGGTGGAGTACGCAGCAAAATTCATCTCTGCACGCGCGAAGAGAAAGGCTTCGGCTTTGAGGGAAATGAAAATACTTTCTCAGCTGGACCATGAGAGGATTGTTTACTTCCATGATGCCTTTGAGAAGAAGAATGTCGTCATAATCATCACTGATCTGTATCCTTGTAAGCAGGGGCGTCAGAAGCAATTTGAATGGGGGGGGGGGGGACACACTGGCATAAAACTAATATTTTATGTTAAATGTGGGGGGGTGCAAACGAATGATTATGAAATCATGACGGTGACGTCCATCCTTGTAAATCATCCTTCTGGTCTCACGTTGTGAGTGTTAAAGAGGCAGTAACTCCTGCATCTTTGGAGACACGGCATCTGGAGCGTGTTGAAGGCCTTTCAGCAGCCTCTACTTTGATTAACAAGTTCATAACCACTTTCAAGGATGTGCTTTTGAAATGTCTTTGGAGGTAATGACTATCTGAAAGACTATTGATCGCTAAGCGTTTCTGGAAGCTCTATGGCTCCGTAGTCAGAGGTATTCACTCTTTGACTTGAGAATGAAGATGTCATGAGGAGTTTCTGGAACGACTGGCAAAGAAATCCACAGTGACACAGTCAGAGGCAAGTGACCTGTTCGGACTCTTCATGGGAAGCACTTACTCAGTCATCCGTGCACATTTAGAAATCCCATGGAATAAAATGCATCACAACATGATCTCTTTACAGATCCATTCAGCTGTGAGGCAGATGCTGGAGGGAGTTAGCTATCTGCACAAGAACAGCATTCTACATCTTGATATCAAGGTAGACAATGTGTCTATGACATTTGTCATTCGTTCTTCAAGCTCAGAACTAGCTTTATTAATGATGCGCCCCGTGATTCTTTACAGCCCGAGAACATACTAATGGCAGACCACAGTGGTGACCGAATCCGGATCTGTGATTTTGGGAATGCCATGGAACTAACGCCAGATGAGCCGAGATACTGCAAATATGGCACACCTGAATTTGTTTCCCCGGAAATTGTTAATCAGACTCCTGTCTCCAAGGCAACAGATATATGGTACGTTTCCTGGTTTCTTGGATGCAAAGTGAAAATGTGGTTACTATGGATAAAATATGAAAATACATATGTATATATTAACTCTTACTTTCTCTTTACAGGCCAATTGGAGTGATAACTTATCTGTGGTATGTTTACACAATGTGTTTTGCAATTTGGTTGTAATGCTGTCCGTATAATTATTGAAATACAGTAATGATAGCTGTTCAGGATAAAACTGCAATCATATACATTCATGGAAATGTAAGAGAATATCCAACAAGAAAAAAAGCTTTTTACAGCAATTGATAAACGTGCCAGCAGAAAAGCTACAAGGTCAGAATGTGATGAAAGGTCAGAGGTGATGAAAGCTTGGGATTGTTCTTTAGCCTCACCGGAGTCTCGCCATTTGCTGGAGAGAACGACCGCAGCACCGTGCTAAACATCAGAAGCTACAATGTAGCTTTTGAAGAGACCATGTTTGCAGACCTGTGCCAGGAGGCCAAGAGTTTCGTCATTAAGCTGCTGGTGGTGGACAGATTGTGAGTTATAAATGCAAAAATGCAATTTTTTTCATATTATCTATTATTCATATATTTACAAAATTTTTACACTTACTAACCTTAAAAATATGGAACATGTAGGCATCAATACTGCCATACAAAAGCAAAACACTAACTGTATTATTTAATCATAATTGAGTTATGACTGAAACCTGGTCTCATACGCTGTTTTATTTCTTGACAAAATACTATATTTTATATAAACATATAAACACCTCTATATACACATACACAGTAAAAAAAACATCCATCCAGAAACTATTTCAGTCTTCAAAGTTGAGCCAAGGGTTTGCCTTATGCATTATCATCATGTAGAAATAGTAAAAAAAACAAAAATATATATTTTTTTTATTTTGGTTAATATGCAATTATATATACCATGTGACCATGTTTTTGTGTATTTTTTAGGAGGCCTGATGTTAATGAGTGTCTTCGCCATCCATGGTTTAAGGTAGGTCTTAATAAAAAGACAACACAAGCCATGATAAGTTATCGCACCAATTCATGAAAGCCCTCATATTCTACTTCTGCATTCTTCTTATTTCCATCCTGGCGATACGGTAAAGGTCTGGTCCAGCTTATTGCCACATTTGTGTTATTGATCTCTATATATTCTCCTTTCGCTTAGACCTTGGCACAGGAGAAGAATATAAGCACAGAAGCTATTAAGCAGTTTTTATCTCGAAGAAGGTGGCAGGTAAGATCCATGTCATTCAAATATCTGTGCTTGTATCATAGTATAAAAATTGAATTGCAAATAAATAAGTGCATGTCCCGAAGAAAATGTGAGTGTGATTGCTCTGCAGCAGCAAGCAGGTGCTTTAGGTTGTTGAATTTGTATATATTTGAGTGTTTTCACGAGTTTCATGATCTCTGATCTCGCTGCTTTACAGAGGTCCCTTATCAGCTATAAATCCAAAATGGTGATGAGGTCTATTCCAGAGCTACTGGACGATTCCTCCAGCCACACTTCCATCGCTGTTCCTAGACACCTCCGAGAGGGTTCGCCACCGCTCACCTCCTCCTCGGACTCAGACGAGGATATCGATGAACTTCCTTTCATCCCAATGCCTCTTACCATGGACTTCTCTGGATCCAGAATGTCTCTGAATGATATTCAGGGTGATGATCATGCGACTGGCGGGACTAATGGTACCACCGGGGAAGATCTAACTGGCCAGGGGACAGTACCTATGGAGACTGGACCAGCAGACGAAGCAAAAGAGGGCGGAGAAGCCTCCGTCCTCAGGGGGCGACTGCGGAAAAGGGCAACACAGGAAGAAGATAAGGGATCTTCTGATGAGGAGCCAGCAGTGACAACAAAGCGGTCAGAACAGTCAAAAAGGCCTCTGCGTCGTGGTTCAAGCATGGAGTCAGAAAAGACGGAAGGTAGTTCAAGTGGTAGAAAAGGGTGCCTTCGCAGGGGTGGCTCTGCCGACAGCGCACTGCTACTGCACATCAAACACGGGGATGGAGAGACTGAGGGAGCCACAGAAGACGGCAAGAAGAAACTCAAAAAGGCTGTTTCTATGGAGTTGCCACAGAGGAGCTCTAGTCCAGGTGCTGGCAAGCTAAGCAAGGAGGACTATGCTTTGAAGCTTGAACTGATGAGGCAGAGACTACTTAGAGGTGTTGCTGTGGACAATAAAATGAGTGGCTTACGAGGCCCCCTGCTGGAGACACTAGGTGTGGGTGAAGAAAAACGTGCAATTCCCATAGAACGTTACGTACGCCCACATCGCTTAGGTGGTGCCCCAATGATCCGGGCTGCTTCTAGCGACACGGCAAGAGAGGACAGCCCAAAAATCAAGGTCCTCCGCAAAAGTGCCTCCTTCAGCCAAGGAGATACCGAACCCATCCCTCTGCACCGGCGTTCTGGAGCCCCGCTAGAAATACCTATGGCCCAGATAGAGGAACGTCGGCTACAAGAGGCTGCATCCATGTCCGCTCTCACGGAGCAGGTTAAAATGGATTCCCATCCTGTTACTCCAATGGAGGTTTCGTCTGAGCCGCCCGCAACAGAACAAATGCAAACAATTCGAGAGAGTGATGCTGGGGAGCAAATTGAGACTGTTGAAGAAAAGAATGAGACAGAAAAGGAAGCATTTGAAAATGGGTCACAACAGAGCAATTTAGAGGACCACACAAGAGCACCAGGCTGTCCGGAGAAGGAAGTGAGCGTGTCTAAGGAGGAAACATGTATATCTGAAAGGGGGTCCCAGAATGAACTTGTGTCTGAAGTAGCCCCTAGCAGTGTGATCGAAGAAAGCACTACAGAAGAAGAGAAGGATGAAGAATATGTCGATGAACTGAGGACCCAGAAAATAGCCCCTGAGATTAACATCGTCACCAGTGCCATCACAGTAACGCCTCTGACAGTGCCAGCGAAACCGTCTCCAAATGTCATTCCGACGTATGTAACACCCCCCCCACTTACTCGAGTCACACTGCCAGATGGGAGAACGTCTGCCTATGCCAGCACCATTCAAACAATCATGGTCCCAACTTTACAGCCAGCAAGTGTCACAGCAACTACGCCAGTGCCCATAACCACAGCCACGTACACTCCCATTCCTCCCTCGCCTACGCCAGAGCCTGCCCCAACATCTCAGCATCCTGCAGTTTTCTCTAGAGTAGCTTCTACTGATAATGTAAGCAAGGAGCCAAGTCCACCTAATATTCCAGTGCATCCTTCTTCTCTTACTAGTGAAATCAAGGACATTGCCTCAGAGGAGGTCTTTGAGTCCAGATTCAAAAAACGTGATTCATCTCTGACACGTGGCTTTAAGCTCCTGAACTGGGCAAAATCTGAGGAGAAGTCTACCACGATGCCTCCTGAATTTGGTGAAGATATCTATCGTCCCGGCGCTGTAGGCACTCCCATACAAGTCGTCAAACCCGAAGCATCCAGGATGATGATGGAGAAATCCAAGTCTGTCCAGGACCTTAGAGAAGCTTCAAAAGACCGTGGGTTTATGAAGAGACTCTCGATGCGTCTGAAGAGAACCCCACCTACCGAGAGAAAGGAGGAGAAGTCAAGAGAGGAAGCACCTGCTACTGAGCCCAGCACCCCAAGGCGACGTCTTTCTTGGGCTCTCAGCCGCAGCAAATCCCAGGAGAAGGTGGCTGCTGATGTGGAGATGGTCAGGATGGATGGTGCACCTGAGGCTCCAAAGGATGAGGTGGTGATGGAGCCCAAAAAAGCAAGCGAGTCCCCAATCCTGAATATGCGGCGGAAGATTGAATCCACAGTGGCCGGGATCTCCATGAGGATCCGCAGTCAGTCCGAAGAGAGGAAAGGACAAGAAGAGAGGAAGGAGGAGAAGAAGGCTGAGGAGAAGTCTGAGAGCAAGCGGACACCTTTGTTCTCTCTGCTCCGCCGGTCCAGCTCTGAGGGAATTAGCCTGAAGAAGCTAGGCCTCACCCAGAACCCTCTGGCATCACAGTCAGTTTCAACTGCATCCACTGAGTCTCTGGAGTCCACAAGCAGCATTCAGTCAGAATCAGCTATCAAAAGTAAACATTTAAATTAATTTTTGTGTATTTCCCTCAAATACACACTTGAATTAAAATGCTTAAACATGAAGTCATAATTAATTAAAATGTAAATAGGACGCTCTCTTTCACGGTACTCCGGCGTCCAAGTCTCCGTGTTTTCTCTTGCTTCTGTCAGCCTCTCTTAACCGTGTCCTGTCTTCGCCAGACCCAGACGGTGACCGTAGGTTAAGATGGGACCGTTGGGGCCTGACCAGGGGCCGCAAAGACAAGACTGTATCCCAGCCAGACATACCCTCTGCAATAGCCAGAGATGGCGGCTCCTTCCGCGGTCGACAGTACACCAGACTGGCATCTGGTACTCAACTTCGTCGTCTCTGTTGTCACATACATGCAATGACAATAATACCAGTTCAGAAACCGAAATGCATATTATCTTCTAAATACCCAGCAAACGTGGATCGTTTTCCTGATCCGTATGCATCATTCTCTATTATCACGGTCACAACTGTGTTGAAGAATCCATCACTTGATACTCCTCTAGAAGAAAACTACTTATCTACATGTTAACTTCTTCTGACATCTTCTTCTGACATCTTCTTCTGACATCTTCTTCTGACACCTTCTCCCCACATGCAGATTTCCCCCCAGTGTTTCACATTAAACTCAAAGACCATGTTCTTCTGGAGGGGGACCCCGTCACCCTCAGCTGTCTTCCTGCAGGTAGTCCTCATCCACGTATCACCTGGATGAAAGGTAGGTTCTCATATCTCCTCAGCTCACTGCAAAACACAAAGCAGAGCTGGAGTGCATGGCTGGTTCAAATCCCAGGGTCGGCTGAGTGATTTCACCCATAAGGGCGAGTTGCTTTAGGGCTGTCTGGTCCTGCTTTTTCAAAAAATGTACAAAAGGAATACACTAAAATGAAACCTGAAAGGTTTAGGGTTCAACATTTACTCAAAAAGAATTACTCAACAAAAAACAAACAACAAAACAATACATTTTATGTAATTATGTGATTATTATTCATTGAGTTTTCATTCCAAGTGTACAAACAACATTAAAGAGAAAAATTAAAGGACACTAAAATGTGTATTTCAGATTTGAAGTATTGCTTTTTTTACAGTCATTGGCAGTGAATGGACACAGTACAATTATATAAAAATATGTAAAAAACACATAATATGAAAGTTATATGGTGTGCATTGTCTATGGCGTCACATTAGAGTCAAAACTCAGACGCGTAAATATGCCACTCGCGAGCGCGAAAGTGAAGCAGCACTTACAGGTAGATGACTTGATAACATAGATGCAGTTCAGCTTCAGAGATGCCATACAGCATAAGGCAGCAGACAGGCAGACAGAAGTGATCATGAGGCAGCCAATCACGTCTGCTGCCTCAGGCAGTTCATGCAGCAGATCGGACGAGAATACGGCCAGGTTTAAAATTTAAAGCGATGAAGAAAAGTTGTTTATAACCCTTCAGCATGCTTTCAGTATAGTTCTTTAGACCAGAGTTCTGAAACACTGCGCTTGTTTTTTCAGACAAGAAGCCACTCGAGATTGACGCCAGGATGAACATGATCTCGTGTCCGGATGGGAGGCAACTGCTCATGATCATGAAGACCAGCGGGAAAGATGCTGGCCTCTATGAGTGTGTGGCCTCCAACCCCCTGGCCTCAGTCACCAGCTCCTGCGTCCTGACCCTTGCCCGTGAGTCTCCCCGTGACGGGTTAGACCTTGAGAATGGATGAGGCACTTGCTGTCTGCAATCCCCTGCACTGCCAGCCAGTCGCTGACATAAGTACTCCCTCAAAAGAGGTAGACAAAGCAAAGCTGGAGTGAGGAGTTCAAGTGTCCTTAACCTTACGAACTTCAATTGTGTTTCTAACCATTTGAGTGGTCTTTTCTGTTCTTCCTAGTAATGTCAACTATAATCTCAGATTTCTAGAAGACATTGGTTTTCGTCAGTACTGATCTTTTCATGTGGCCGAGTGTATGATAATTTATAGTGTTTATAATATCTAATGTAGTTTTCCTCAGCCCGGTCGTTGGGGACCCCTAGGCTGTCCATGTTTTTGCAGAAATGTGGTTTGTGTGGCAGGGATTTGGGAGGAAGCAAAAACCTGGACCGTTTGGGGGTCCCCTGGGACTGGGTTGGGAAACATTGATCTAATGAATGTGTCTATGTGCAGGTCTCCCCGAAGCCCCTGGAACCCCAGAGGTTCCACAAAAGTACAAGAACACGGCCCTGATTTTATGGAAGCCTTCAGGAACACCAGCCCCATGCACCTACACCCTTGAAAGGAAGAGAGAGGGTGAGTGCTCCTTATCTGCGGGCCAGATTTTGGGGTGGCGGTGTGTGGCCCAGCAGGTTAGGGTGCCGTGCCGGTAAGACTGAAGGTTATTAGTTTGAATCCTAGGACTGGCAGAGTGGACTCACCGTTGGGGTCAATTGATTGGCGCTTTGGATTAAAGCTTCAACTAGTGTGATGCATATGGATTGTAACACATCTCTTTGCTTTTATTTGCCTGTTACCTTTTTACATGAAGTGATTGTTCTGCATTTCCTCCCCATAATGTCACATATTACATATTATATCTAAAGTACATGATAAAACAAGTATTGAACAAAAAAACTGTTGTATATACTTCTAATAGTGGCATTCAGTGATTTCATGTATGAACTTGCACAACTATGTCTGGCGTAAATTAGAGTTGCTTTAATAAGCAGATTAAAAATGAGTCTGACTATTCATTGCAATTTGCCAGTCTGGTCCTGCACCTTCGCTGTGCCAGCTACCCCGCCCTCATACCGTGTCCTTATGTTTAGCTGTCTGTTTTCGCCTCTATTTCGATTCCTTCAGTTATCATTAAAATGTGTGCAATGACCCTGTGCATTGCCATCTGATTTCACCATCTGTTCATGCCTGGAAAAAAAAAAATAATAATAATCATGATACCCGACGGATATAAATGAAAGAAATAGCAATTATGGACAATTCTGATTATGACTTTTGCAGTTCTGTATATCCTGTATATTTTTAATACAGCAGTATCAGTTTATTTGAAAAAAAGTGCAGAATTGCTTTAGAACATAATCAACCCCCTACTGCCACCTTATGGATTGTTGTGAATTTACAAGACATTACAAGACATTACAACCCATTCTACTTTCAGAATCATCCATCCATTTTCTGTAACCGCTTGTCCAATTCAGAAGACTTTTATTATCCTGAATTAACTGAAAGGATAGTTGACATTTAGTTGAACATTATAGCATTTAAAAAAAGTGGCTGGTTGGGGTTTCCACGCAGGAATATCAAGCATGGACTTACCAAATATGCTGTTTTTATCAGCACAGTATGTGTTACTTGATGAACCTAAAGACATACATTTTCTCCCTAGGTGAAGAAAACTGGCTCTTCGTAGCTACAGGTCTGGCTGATTGTTACTGCAGTGTAACAGACCTGCCAGCAGGGGGCACCTATAGGTTCAGGGTGGCCTGCGTCAACAAAGCCGGCCAAGGGCCCTACAGTAACTGCTCAGAGCCCGTGTGTCTTGAGTCTACAGGTACAAATCAGGGATGGGGATGGGGTAATGATGTATAGAGTGGTCAAATGTGCTTGCTCTCTTTGTTTTGCTTCATAAAGTTTCATGTCTTCACTCAAAAATGTTCACACGACAGACTTAGCTCTAAGGGCAAAAAGACCATACCATTTTCATTTCACAGCCCCTGCTGCTGAGATGAAGACTGTCCCCTCCACTTCGGTCGTGACTTCCTCAGTGACTGTGCCTCCCATCAAGCCTGGTTCCACTGTCTTGCCAAGTAAACCTGCCACTGTAGCCACTGTCAAGCCATCATCACCACCCCAGACCACTCCACCTGTCCATGTCCCATCTCCATCCACAGCTGCTGCTGCTTCCACCTCCACACATGCTTTACCTGCTCATTCTCCTAATAAATCCTTGTCTGTGGTCACCCCTCTACCCCCTCCTGCTCATCCTGTCCCTTCTCATCGTGTTATTGAAGAGATCCAGACTCCCCAGTCAGTGACATCCACTCCACCAAAAGCCAAGACCACTCTTAACATCAGTGTCACATCTTCCCCTGCAACGCCTCCCAAGCTTGCACCTCCTACAGTCTTACCCAAACCAAAAAGCCCTCCCAATATTGTTTCTCCAGCGTCTCAGACTCCTCCCATCTCCCCACCTCCGCTGGTGTCCCCTCCCCCCACTATTGGAAAACCCATTTTCTCCGTCCCCCTGTACGTGCCAGTCACCACAGCTCAAGTCAGCCCTCCCACACCCACTCAGTCCCTCTCAACCCCTGTGGTGCTGGTGACCAGCCTGAGTCCTGTTGGCGAGGGCATGAACACGCCCTCTAGAATGACCCCAAGTGGACTTACGGCACCTTCAGGGCGCTTGACCCCTTCTGGGCGCAGGACCCCTTCAGGCAAGGCTGGTGAATCGACCTTACGTCAAGGAGTCCCACAGAAACCGTACACTTTTATGGATGAGAAAGCCAGGTAAGAAATGAAGTGTTGAATTTCATTACACATATACGTATCGCCATTACTGAGCTTGTCGCAGCTTGCCGCCAAGTTGTCGGAGAATTCCACATCTGCTAACACAGTGGGTGTCTGTTGAAAAGGGGCCGTTTTGGTGTGATCAGAGAGTGTAAGGAGAATGCCACAGGGAAGCTCTTCATGGCCAAGATTGTACCATATGAGCCGGAAAGCAAACAGGACGTGCTAAAAGAGTATGACATCCTCAAGGCACTGCATCACGAGAAGATCATGGCTCTACATGAGGCTTACGTCACGCCTCGCTACTTGGTGCTCATCTCTGAATACTGTGCAGGCAAGGAGATGCTCTGCAGTCTCGTGGACAGGTCTGTGCATTGATGTGTTTGTATTAATTCAGATTACAATCTTTTATCAATCTATTCCTAGGCTACATCAGTCTTCAAATACGCCTTATAATTATTTCTTCACTGTCTGCTGAAATCAATGCTTATTATTTTCTTTGTTTCCCAGTACAATTATTTAACAAATCTTGTTTGTGTGACAATGGGACGCAGCAGAACATCATGGAGCTCAAGGTCTGCTTATCTTCCCCAGGTTTCGATACTCAGAGGATGATGTTGTCAATTATGTTGCGCAGATCTTACTTGGCCTGGATTATCTGCATGGCCGCCGTATCCTGCACTTGGATATTAAGCCTGACAACGTCATGGTCACCTACAATAACATCATTAAAATAATAGACTTTGGTAGTGCACAAAACTTCAACCCGTTGTTCCTCAAGCCATACAGCCAGGGCCAGGGAATGCTGGAGTTTATGTGTGAGTAGCACCTTCACACCAATAATATGCTTGTCGTTTTTATTGCAAAAGGTGTGTCAGCAAAAAGCAAATCCATTTGTTAAACAAATGCTGCTTGGTGGCAACATTGATCCATACAAAAGAGGCTCTCAGGCGCCCCACAGTTCTGAAAAGCACACAGTGAATTGCATTGTACCATGACTTGATTTCAAGAATGATTAATGAAACACTTGTCATAGTTCTGTATATATGACATGGCCTTTATGCAAACAAACAACGTGAACATAGCTGTACCTGGGTTACAATCAATCAATGAGCTATCTCAACAAATGCATTTTTTTTATTTCAGCAATTGCTGGGAGTATGTTTGCAATTTAGTTTAGGCCGGGGCCGATTCTCGCTATTTCAATAGGGGGGTGCAAAAAAGCAAGGGAAAAAAAAACATCAGAAGAAAGACCTCCCGCTGCATTCTGTAACATTTACCATTTCACTCCTTTTCTTGTAAAACAGACAGGAGTGAGCTGGTTAAGTTAGCAGCCAGAGATTCTGGCTACTGAAATTTTTGTTAAATATAAATGAATTGTCAAACGTTTCTGCTGCTCTGTGAGGGGCAGGTTCTGTATGCTGTATGTTCACATACCGACTACCCTCCCAAAATACTCTTATCCTTTTGCTCTAAAAGCTCCTGAGATGGTGAAAGGGGATGTAGTGGGGCCCCCAGCAGACATCTGGAGTGTAGGTGTCCTGACGTACATCATGTGAGTATCATCCACTCATTAATATTTAATTCAAATTTCAGCCCATCAAAATGAATAATAACAGAAGGTCTTGAAAGGTCTTTAAAAATATATTCAAGAGATTTAGCTCTTTATGCCGGGATTTAAATCACATTAACTACTGTACACAGTTTAAGAGAGGAGTCCAGCTCATTTGATGAAAGTATGATATTTTAATTTGTGCTTAGGCTGAGTGGGAGACTGCCGTTCCAGGAGGTCAATCCAGCAGATACTGAAGCCAAGATACAGGCAGCAAAATTTGACTTCTCCAAGCTCTACCAAAACGTATCCCAGAGTGCCTCATTGTTCCTTAAGAAGATCCTGTGTAGTTATCCATGGTGAATCCTGCTTCATTAATATTATGCACAACAGTCAGCGTCATCCGATCTCTTTTAGAAACAATATGTGATGACAGTATTTCATGCAGTGTGATAACTGTTTATTTCCGTGTTGTGTTCCAGGGCACGTCCAACTATTAAGGACTGCTTCAACAATTCCTGGCTACAGGATGCTTACCTGATGAGGCTGCGTCGTCAGACACTCACCTTCACCACAACGCGACTTAAGGAGTTTCTGGTTGAACAGCAGCGGAGAAGGTCAGAGGTGGCCATCAAGCACAAGGTCCTTCTGCGCTCCTACCAGAGCACTCCTGGTACCCCCACCACACCCAGCATGCCCCTAACGCCGGTCACCCAGTGAGTGGAGTCTGGAAACTAAGCATGGGGAGTGGCTGAAGAAGAGCATTCCAGGGTTGAGAGAGAGGTGGTACATTCCATCTCTTTGGGGTTGGGGACAAGAGTCTAACCACCCACAAGGGAAGGCTACAGTGGGACAACCGTACAGCTGCAGAAATCTACCACTGGTCTGGAGCCAAGAATCAGCCGCTCTGATTTCACCAGAGAGACAAGGCAACATCGGAGTAGACTTCAATTGAAAATGCCGTGGACTGTCTCACAGAGAATGCTTGGTGGCTTGTTCTCAGCCCAGGAGCTATTACCATAGTTCCAGTGCTCCCCTTGAACTTAAGAGTTTTTTTTTTTTTTTAAAAGCTTCTTCATTAGTCTCTGGCAATAGGTTACGTCTGTTTGGCTGGGGACTATAGATCCATTGGGTTTAAGTAGGCAAACTGTATTTTCTACTGAAGCTCAACTGTCTAAGACTCAGAGATTTAGTTTTAATATCATAAAAAAAAGAAGTAATGTAAAAGTGTAATTTTGTGGTATTTCCCAAGAACTTGAGAAATTGTGGAGAAATGTGGTGTGTATATCTTTTACTTCTAGCTTTTGTGAACCTAAGAAACCCCTTTTATTACTGATAGTTATTTTTGCAGAATAATTATCAGAATAAACCGGAAGTCGTGACTCAATCAGATGATGCAGAGCATGAGAAACCCATAAGGAGTTTGGATTGTTTGTTTTTTTTTTTGACTTTTAATATGAGAATATTGACAAAACAGGATAAGTGAATGTTAAAAAGCCGGGTCTCTTTACAGTTATCTGCAATTATGTGGCTAAAGGAAATAATCGTACAATGTCATGTTACAATGCATGACATTATGAGAACACTTGGTGTTTCCAGTGCACCACAATGCAAATGCCATCAGTCCATAAAGTACTTTACGAATGTCTGGTTAGGTTTGCAAGCCCTGCAGAAGGACAGGATGGACACTTCCTGAGGTGAATCCCACTTTGGCAGTGTGGAGCATGACTGCTGATGTGCAGTTACGGCTTTGCTATGTAGATCCCAGGACTGACATTTGAACTGTAGCCAACTCACATCTGGAAGTCCTACCTTTGTGGCAGAATCCTCCTGAAATTTGTGTTAAAAATGATTTAAGGCTGCATTTGCTTCTATCTTGTAGAGCTTAATAAAGAGCATCTTGAACAATGTCTGTTTGTCAAAATCCCATCATGACAGCACCCTGAATGCAATGAGCAGAACTTGATTGTAAAGATAAATGATGACATTTAAAATCATGCAATGAAATTTTGCAAAAATTTCCAAGGAAATGATATTCTGGCAAGATGTTTATGAAAACTACTCAGCAAAGAGGGGAAAAAAAAACGATATATTCTACACAGGTGGTCATTTAAGAACAATGGCAGCTATAATGCAGATATGAATATATCGTTATATATGATATATACATGATACTTTTGTAATTTGTGGTGGGAAAATTGTGTGTGTTTGGTAGCCCCAATAAAGAGATGGATGTAAGTCATTGTGGCGGTCCAAAGTATAGGGCAGAACTTTTATTTTGCTTGTCTCTCAGCTTTTTCCACCAGATGTGCCCCATAGATATAATATTGTGTGATTTGAGTATGTTTTTGAGCCGCAGGCATTGAAGCATTCGCAAGTTTTGTTCAGAATACAAGTTAGAATTCACTTTGGAAAGTGTCCTGCTTTTATGTCACACAATAGTCTGTCACATGTCTTTCCATAGCCACTCTACGATTAGCGTCTGGAGAAAGTATTTTTAAAATTCAGCATCTGACAGATAACTTGTTTGTAACAAACCAACAGGTATGGGTTTGTGTTTTTTTTTTTTTTTTGCAAATGGTCTAATATAGCATGTATTGTAAGACTGGCATTGTTCAGATAAAGCAGAACACTAGTTTTTTTTAGCAAATTGTAGTTAAAGGATGATAAAGCAATGTCACATGATGTAGAAACTGCTTGAAGTTTTTATTTCAGTTCTAGGAATCATGATTAACAACACAAAAAATTGCAAGTTTCTACATCTTTACCTGTTTTACAAAAACAGTCATAATTAGAAGCAGCAAGATATCAAATTAAATTACATTTTAGATTATTGAAGCAATAATTATTTTCATTTTAGTTCTTGAGGAAAACAATATGACACACGAAAGGCAATGTGTAACAGAGCCTCATATGAAAAAACATTCTTGTGTAACTGGAAATGAGTGATGGAACCTCATCTGTTTATGGTAAAAGTTTCCAGAGATATTTGTGTTCAAGCATGAAACGGTTTGGTACTTTTTTGTGTAATAAACTGACACATAGATACCATATCCACCAGGCACATGCTAACTACTATGCAAAATTAAATTACATTCAGTCTGCAAGTATAAATATTTTTTACCTAGAATTTGGATTACTTGTATTACAAAAGTCAACGCCTTACTTCAGATAAGGAACCTGTTCCGTGGAGGGCCGGCGTGGGTGCGGGTTTTTGGGATGATCTCTCCATCAGACAATAATAAAACAGTGGTTCTCCACTCCAGTCCTGGAGGCCCACACATTTGCTGATTGACAGGTCATCACAAAAACCTGCACTCATACTCACCCTCTATGTAATGGGCTCCCCACCCCTGCTCTACATATATAGATTTTTTTTCCTTGATAAGGACATTTATTCCAAGGAACTGAGCTGTGCAAGATGAACATTAGACAACCACAGTCAATAACAAAGCAGAATAACTGGTTCCTCAACGCACTCCCAAATCATTCTGTGCACTGTGTGCTGACACTGGTTCACAGGCAACCTTAGCTGCACTTTCCAATGCTTGGTGTCGCTAAAAGGCGCTTCTCAACGCCAAGGAAGGCCAAAAAGCAAGGAGACACATTTCACAATGCAAAGTGTCAGGAGAAAACCTTTTTATTGCAAAAAAAACAAATATATGCCTCACAAGTGTCAGACTTGGTCATTTTAGATCTTCAATCTGAATGACATCGTCCACTCTGGGATTGCTAGAGACAAATCTGTTTACAACAGTATGTAAGCTGTTTATTTTCTTGTGGTTTGCATTGCAATGTATTAATCTGATTTAATGACTGTGGAATCTTTTACAATTTTGTGAATTTAATTCTGGTGGGGCTCAAAAGCACGACAAAGGAGAACACGAACAGTCCTAATAAATAACACCGTGGCTCAAGCTGCAGTCCGTACATTGTGGCCATGGATGTAGGAGCCCGTGCGCTTTCCTCCTCTATGAAGAGGTTTTTGAACATGTATAAACCTTTCCCAAATTATATTTTTAGCAGTATTAAAAGCAGATGACCAATACCAAGCAGAAAAGAAAGCAAAGCAAAAATCTGTGATTCTCAAATCCCAAAAATATGCTAAATTAATGTCATGCTAAATCTCAAAATAAAACTCATGCCACAATTAACCATGTCTGCAAAATTGGCAGTTTTCCATCTCTGATCCATAAAGATTCCAAATTGATTTCATTGTGAAGAATAGTAAAAAGATTAGTAAAAAGATTAGTAAAAAGGATGAATACGCGTCTGCTCATCGTTGTTCTGTAAGGTTTCCAATAAAAACTTCGATGTCTTCAGTTTTCACGACTCTTTCAATGAGTACTCGGGATTTAATTGTATGATGCTTTTAATTTACGTAAGGTTTTTTGTATTATTAGATATTGCAATTAAGTTATAAAACTGTAAATAAAACAATAACAATGATAATAATCAAATCATTGTACAATGTTTACTTTTAACACTGCTTAAGATACATAAAGAACTTTGCTTCGATAGTTTGCAGAAGGAAACCTCGATGGACGAAAACGCCAAAGGACTTTCAAGGCGATTTACGTAAATTATGATGCAATGGAGAATTGAACGTCGAATAATAGCCATTCCTTTGTATGCCTATGTATGCCTCCTTAATAAATTAATTGCTTATTTTCTTTAGTTCTTTTGTACTTTAGTTTTTACAGTTTACTGGTTTGTTAGGCGAGGAATACTAATTACCCTAGCAAGGTAATTAATTGCACAGAGCGCGCGAACTTTAGTGACTCTCCCTAACCTGCTTTCTCTTTTAGACTGTTTCAAGGCTCCCCTGGCTTCTTGGCAGACAGAAAAATAGTTTTGAACGAACTTTACCCAAACTTTAATCAGAAGTTGCAGAAACGATTAAAAAGCACCAAACTTACGTTCGAAGAAAACCCTCGTTTTAACTCACTAACAAACGTCGATTAATGCTCCTTAATTAATGCGAAATCATCGCATTCCTACAACCGAAAGTATGAGCTCAGAACGATCATAGAGATGTATTTTAAAACTTGTTTGCATCCAGGACTTTACAAATCTTAAATGGGCGACGCGTTGCGTGCAAACGATTGTCTTGGCTAACGTAATTTAGAATTTACATAGTATGAAAGTTAAGGAACGACATGGCTGACGTCTCTAAATACAGCAGTAATGGGAACTTTTCATAATTCGTATTGCAGAAACGCCGCCATAAATAGCCGGTGAAGTGGCACCCACCATTACCAAAGGCTGACATTTTAAAAAAAATTGGACTCAATTGTCTAGCGCGTAAATATGCGTTTTATTTTGTGACAACAATACCGGCTTACCAATCATGTAACGTGTAAACCTGACTGGATTTTTTATATATTGAAGCTTAGAATTAAAATAATTTTATACGAAATATATAGGCCTAAATGTCTTATGAAATTCACTTGAAAATAAAATTAATTCCTTCTTGGTAAAAGATACAATACTTTACTTTAAATTACCACGCATAACTAGTAGACCTTTAACTACAGCTAAAATCTTTTAAGGTACGCATCCCAGCGATGTATGGACAGGACCCCGCTATTCCATAGTGTATCTTAGGATGACAGCGGGGGCTCTGAATAGTCACATTGTGCCTGACTTCCTGCTGTCGTCCGCCGCGTACACTGCATGCTTCTTCAGCATTTATTCATTATTCTCACCAGTTCGACGCGGCCACGAAACCAGCCGCCGTCCGTAGGGATTTCAAGTCAGCTGGGGTGTAAAAGGCGATACCGCAACACTACATTCAGATTAGAGAAGCAGGAAAGAAGGCTATTTATAGTTATAGAGCATACAACTATGATACTAGTTTTAAATATGTAAAGTTGTAGGTGGGAAATTAGACGACAAAAGACCAGTGTTTTATAATAATGCAGACAAGTCTGTGACAAGGAAAATCGCATTTATTTAAAATATTAAACTAAAATTGGGTTTCGATTTTAAGTTGAAATGTGATAATATAATATGCAGGACCATTTTCAGTAGTCTTGTGCGTTCTTTGTTATCAGTTTTATGGTATTTTAAAATTATTTTAATATTTCTAGTATGCGTTTCTGTAATTATATTTTAGAGTATATTTCATAGGCGGAAGCCTCAAATATACGAAACATTACCACTTTAAGAGGGAGGGGAAGCCTTGAAACGGTCAAGTTCCATGTTTGTATCTTGAATTTGAGAGCCGAGCTGAACTCCATGTTGTAACAAACTTATCCACTAGAAACTCCTCTTTTCATTTTTTATTATTTTTTAATATTTCTACATTTTTATAATTTTAAGCGTAGTGCTTTTATATGTATATTTATGCATACATAATGCTTATAATCAACTGATGTGAATGTTAATCATTTTGCAAATAATATCATTTTTAATCGTAAACACCTAAGTATCAATATCATCATAACGAGAGAGAGAAAAAAAAACTTTACGCTGCTCTTATACGGATTTTTGGAGCTAATGGACCACACGTCCTCATCAGTAATCACGCAAGTTAGCAGAGATGAGGAGGTGAATACTCCATTGCGAGAAAAGGGTAAGTTTTTAAAAGTTTGTGCCGCACATGCTTTACTGTCGTCCATGAAGGATTCCCTGGGCGGTGTTTTTAAATGTCGTCTTGCCTTTTGCGGCAGGAAGAAAACGTTCGCCATCAAGTTGAACCTATTCCATTATGTCAATATGTATTTCTTCATAAGCTTTGTAAAAACGTCAGAAGGTGATATTGCCGATAGTAATGCAAGAATAAGTTCCTTGACAGTTCATGTCATTTGTGGCCAACTACACCATTGAGATAAGGTATTAAGGCCGCCTTTATGTAAAGACCTTTGCGAAGACACGCAGAAATGTACAAAATATTCACTTTTCATGCTTTTTAAGCGAAGACCTATTCTAGTTTTACGATTAAAACTTTACGTTGTCTTTGCCCTAGCTGTTTAGGGGGCGGGACCTGCACTGTTCATCCCTGCCCTGTCGCCCTGTTAAAGTTAATATGGGATTTAGTGTATTATAATGGAGTCATTGTTCTGTTAAATTAAAAAGCGTGTCTGAATATGCTGTTTGAAGTGCAAGTAATACGTATGCGATTAATAGCTAAACGCTGTGCAGCGTCTGCCATTGTTACGCAAGAGAGTAGCGAATAAACAGCAGCTAGTGGTCAAACTGCCCGCAGCTGTGAAAATAAGATGCCAGCGGCTTATATGCGCGTCGCTCTCTGTCCTGCACGTATAACCCAGCTTTCATTGCTGTTTATGTGCAGGCATTACATGAAACCGCCATAACAGTAAAAAAAGAACATTCCCTGTTAATGCGACTGTGTTTGATACTCTCAGCGGGATCATACATTATATAACCCCGTAGCACTGGTCTAACTTTTCTGTTTATCACCCATGGCAGGTTATTATTATTATTATTATTATTATTATTATTTAAATTGAAACACTTAAAATAGAAATCCACAAGATTCCTCCTTAATCACAGTAATAGCTTACAAATAGTCTTGCAACACATTCATTCTTGAACTTAAACCAGTATGACAAAATTTGGCTTTGAATTTAAGTTAGTATGTATTTTGTTTCTCTGTTGTTTTTGTGTTGACAGTTTTCACTGATGAAACAGATAAAAAGTAATCAGCTGGTTATTATTATAACCCCTATTAAGTTTGCGTTCTCTAGTCACTTGACAGTACTGTGCTCAAAATCAGAATGGCATGGTATGATATACCAGTGTGTGCTCAGCTGTAGAGTTTGCATGCTTTTGCTGTTTTGTTTTTTTCTTCACCAGGCAGTTTCGACTCTCCTTGCAGTGCACAGTGCCCTGAACGTGCAGATCACACTGAAGGCCTTTAGGTGATGTGAGAGCATCTCAGATCGGGCAGTCTCATTCAGGGCGCACCTTGGATTGCACCATGTGCTTTCCAACATATGCATGCTTCACCTATACATAAAAAAGTATATTATTGGAGGAGTAAGGTGCATATTTTAATTCACATTATGTAAGGTCATGGTGATTTTCGATTCGCTCGTTGCTGACATTATGCACTTTCCTCTGGTTGATTTAGTAACAATTGTTTCACAAAAGTTTCCCAGAAGTTGCTAATGAGAGATTTCAGGAAGGGTACCTCATTCTGAGAGCCCTCAGGCATACTTGGTTTGGTTTATCGTATTCACATTAGGTTCTGAAATTCAAACTCAAGGCATTTATAATAATCAGAACCCTTCTGCCTTTTAGTAGTTGGGCACGACTTATGGATTACTCTATACTTGTCTTTACCTCGGACTGTAGTCTACTACTATTTTTTAAAAATAGACAAAGTATGTAATGTTCGCCCCCTTTTGCCCGCTGATTCTGGGGTTTTTTTGAGTATGCTGTGCAAGTCTGGAGTGATTACGTTTTTGTGCACTTTGGAAGTCATTCCAAATGTATATTCTGTAGAACTAACTATCTGGACGTTTAGACCTGACTATTGAGGGCATTCTGACCATCTTGACATTCTAGTGCCTTAAACATTTCTGTAGGCCTCTATGTGTTTTGTTGCTCCGTTGTACTTTGCTCACAGTTTTTTTTAGTTCTGTGAGAGGATAAAAGTTGTCGATACGTTTATCAAGTAATGTCTGTTAGTCTGTGTTGTGCCTCGTTAGGCAAACGTCACATAATTTAAACTTTATTCAATTTGTGTTTTTGGTCAACAAATAACTCTGAGTAATATTCGTATTTGCTACTTAACATTTGGTACCTACAGCATGACAAATACAGACGCTCCTTTACTTACGAATGAGTTACGTTCCAAACGGCCGTTCATAACTTGAAATGTTCATAACTCTTTGTTCAACATTGTTTTAAGAGTATACGCAAGTGCAAAGAACTTGGATGCTTGGAGTACGCACGTTACGCTTCTGCGCGGCGGGAGTAGCGGCCAGAAGTCGTACTATGCGGAATTGGCGCGCGCAAAAAAATTGATGCAGTCCTCTTTTTTTTGTATGTCAGAAAGTTCGTAAGTTGAAAGTTTGTAAGTAGAGGGAGCGTCTGTATCTGATTTTAAAAAACTGTTGCTCTGATATGTTTTTTAACTGAACAGCTTCAGTTTAATGCACACTTACACATTTGCATATTGTGGTGGAAGTATTTTTAAGAGTAAATGGACGACTACATCACGCCCCTGTCATTTTATTGGTTGTGGTCCTCCATGCATTTCCAACAGCTCTAGCACTGAAGTGTCATTTGAATGGGCTGTTACTGTGTTTGTCTGGCATGACTGTGGCGTGTCGTCTCATAATCAGAGTCCTTTCTATGAGTGACATTATATTGATCTTGCGAATCTGGTGAGAGTTCCAGTTGTATTCCTCTGTTGGCTTGAGATCAGCAGTCACTGCCTGTCCCCATTAGGAAACCTTACCTGGATTCTAGCTTTCCTCTCTCGTCGTCAAATTCCAGCCACCGCCCCCTAAACGACCAAAGGTATGCTTTAGTTCCCATTGACAACACCTCTGGGTTGTATTATGTAATATCAGTATGTAATCTCATCTTATGTGGATCTCCCTCAGAGAAAGGTGAGAACAGCACTGCCGGGGCTGGCCGCTTGTTTTGTGTCAGACATTTGATCTTTCTTATTAAAAATATGATTTTTTAAAATGTTCTTTTTTTTAGATCGAAAACAGCAGACTACTTGAAGAGAGCTGGGAAGGGGGCGGGGGGGGGAGGTGGCATTCACATTTGTCATCTCAGTCTGTTTTATTCACCAAATGGAATGTTTAGCCTTTTGTGAAGTTGAGGTCTATAATGTTATAGAATGAGATTAAACACGAATGTCGTTTTTTTGTCTTTTCATTAATCTCTTTCAAATAGATTGTAAAGTTGATTAGTGTGTACCATTAAGCTTTCCAGTGCTTCATTTGCATACTAAAGTGGCTCTCAGCAGTCATTTTAGACCCATGGTGGCAAGTGGATTTTGGCCTCACTACTAGAATTTGAAAAAAGCTTGGTCATGTAGATCTGGTATAACATTGCAGCATTTTGGTCATTCTTAATGCCTGAACATTAACTTCATTTGTGAACATCAATTGACGGGGCCAGATCATATCCAGAAATGGACAAGGATGTTACAGATTGTTAGAAGTATGTGTTTTAACCCTAAACCGTTGTGAGTATGTCAGTGCATCTTTTAGAATCAGTGGTCATTGTTAACACAGCACACAGTGCCCAACAACAAAATGTGTCCTCTGCATTTAACCCATATGTGACATTGTGACATAGCAGGGGGCAGCTAATTCAGCATCCGGGGAGCAGTTCTTGGGGACGGAACCTTGCTCAGGGTACCTCAGTGGTGACTTGCTGGTGCGGGATTCGAACCTGCAGTCTTTCAATTGCAAGTGTGCTTCCCTAACCATCAAACCAGCACTGCCCACATCTGAACCCTAGACCCTTAACCCTGTCCGTATAGTGCATGCAGATGTTCTACTAACCTCACTGCTGATGGAGAAGGATAAATTGGCCTGGTTAGCATAATAATTAGACCTGGTTGAGCCTAGTTTTTGGATTGATTGGTAACCTGCATACGTCATTCTCTGATTCCCTAGGGTTGTTAACCGCCGCTTTGGATGTGCGTACATCTCAACTACCATTACTGCTGAATAAAATGCTTAATATGTGGCCTTTACTAATTTGGTCTCTTTATTAATTGGCTACTTTTTAAAGTTTTGGATTAATTTTGACACGTGTAAAGCTAGTTAATAAGAGTCGATCGGCGTACCTCACGAAAACTTGCATCTCCAATTCTCAACTGTTCCCAATTTGTTGCACTTTGAATAATCAAAGTCAAGTCAGTGTCCTTCTTTGATAAATTATTTGGTTTTGTTTATTTATAGGGTTGTAAATTAAAATGAATTTTCCTTAAACAATGAATTTTGTTCTTACAACTAGTAAAATACAAAAGTATTGTTATATATGACATGTTAAATTGTTCAGTTGGTGTGGCACAGTCACTCAGTGAACAGCACTTGATCCTATTGCAATGAAATCTTCCCTGGAGGGAGCTGTATATTATGGCTGGCCAGGGTACAATGTACATTTACTTCACCACCATTGTTTGCTTCTGCTGCTCCAGTTGTTTAAATGCGTACGTTTTGTTCAGACAGAGGCATTTGAGACACAATGTTGCCGTTTGGCACTCGCGATTATCACCTATGCCTGTGTACACAACTGGCCATTGGGTGCTGTTGTAATGATAGCCAATGACATGGGATGTATTGTCAGCAAAGCCACGTTATGTTTGTTTTGAGGGAAAACCATACTATTGTCTGTTGTGTCAGGAAAAGGGAGGGGGAGAATAAACCCAAGAGTAAAAGAAACATTGTGCGTTTCATGGCCAATGGTGTGATGTATCTGCATTCAGACACATCCAATAAGCACAATCTCTGCAGCTTCCTAGCTTTTCCTAAAGATGTTTTTCTTGTTCTGAATGAAAGGCTGCTATTTTCAGCATCCTCCACCTTAGTACTGGGCTTAAATGTGACACATCGTCTGCAGTAGACCTGGGGTTTTCAGCCTGGGGAGTCCCTGGAGATCCATGGAGCAGCTGTCCATAGAGACACTGCATAAATTGAGGAAGTCCCCCACGTTGGCGTGAAAAACAAAGCCGGTCGCTACCTTTTAGTCACTCAGGGTGGGTCTGAAGCACTAGTCTGTTTTCATATGGAGATGTTAAGGACGTTTAAAAACTCATGCAATTGTCTGTAGTGTGCCATAGTTTACTGTAATGTTGGTAGGGATATAACTGTAGTATACTGTAGTTTACTGTGAAGTTTACTGCAAAATGGGAGAGGATATAACTAGTATACTATGGTTTGCTGTAAAGTGGGAGGGGATATAACAAGTGTGCTGTAGTTTACTGTAAAGTGGGAGGAGACTTCAGTAGTATGGTCATACAGTCAGCCGGTGTATTGCATCTGATTCTCGAACAAACTAGCGTACAGCTTGCTCTCTTTCTCTCCCTCTCCTTTCCTCCCTCTTTCCACCATTGGTTGTTGAGATAAGCCAGACCCCTTCACCGTTCTCGTTTTGGTGTGTGTAACACAAGATCCGGCGGCAGCGAGCAGCGCGATCCCCGTCACCTCTCATCCGCACTTGCGTCACACGCATGCATTTCCTGTTCTTAACTCGCTCTGGTTTGGCACTCAGAAAGGGTTGTGGGCCTGTGATATGGCTGCATTCCATGGGAGAGAGAGGGAGAGACTAGGAGAAAAAGCTAAAGAAAAGAAAGGCAGGGGGAAGACTAGGGCCTCTTGTTCCGGGGACTTTGGCCAAGATCTGCTGAACTTAGTTTCCAGCACTTTCTGTGTGTGGCTGAGCAGCGCTGTATGGTCTCCATCTTTTTGCACTTAGCGGCGACTGAGTCTCAAGAAGAGTAACGCTCGTTGTTCCAGATGCATCTGGGTTAAATTAAAACCAAAATTATAAGAGTTCCGTAAGGATGTCATTTGGAATAATGGGAGCATCTTGCTTTTCTGCTTACCAAGTCAGCCTCAGAGTATGTTTTAGTTTGTTTGACTGGGTGTAAAAAAATAAAACAAAACAAGAAACGTGCCTAGTGGCATGTAATTGTTGACATTGCGGGCAATTTTTGGAAGTGTGTAAATGTGCTCTTATTTGGTAGTACATGGAAATTCATTTCCATAACTTTTTAGTGAGATTCTTTTGCGTTCACAAATGTTATATATATGATTTTCCATATACTTATGGATGATAATATACCGAGTGCAGATTTAAACCTTCTACTACAAACCCAAACACACACACTTGTCTAAATTCAGTCTGTTTGCTGAGTCTCTTTTTAAATTTATCAGTCTAATAGCAATTTGTTTCCAGTTGTGTCTTTTAATTTTTAAGTCAGCAGCAACATCAGACACCCATTAATACTGACATCTTGTCGTACTTGATCTTTACTGACTGCAGTACTTGGAAATGTCCGACAGTAGTACATGTATACATAATTTAAAAATGTGCTTGAATGCTCATTGAGTAGGTGTCATTAGACAGCTGTATTACAAAGCGAAAAATGGAAAGATATTGGAATTCATTAGGTTGCATGAGTGAGCGTGATGGCACAGGAAAGTGTAAAGAAGTTTTTTATTAAATGCAGTAAACATTATCTAGTATACATTTCAAAAACCAGTGTAAAGTTTATCACCACTGAGTCTTTTTGTTCTTGCTCTTTGGACTCACTTATAGTCTGTGTACAGCATTTGTGAGAAATTTTAAAATGAGCAACCAAGCTGTATGGAAGTTTATTGTATTCCAGAAACTAGACTGAGCAAAAGCAAGTGATTCGTCGGCAGTACTTTATATCAGTCGGAACACCACTAACTTATTTGACAAACTTTATTTTTTAAAAGATTTGTTGATAATCAATTTACTGTGAGTTTGCAGAAAAATACAGACAGGATGAAGTAGGACCGCACAATATTTAACATTTTTGCAATTGATGTTAGAACATAAAATGATGAACATAGAAGGTATAATATAGTGATATAATGTATTTTACTCAAAATAAACTAGTGCTATTAGAACTCATCTACCAATGGCGTGTGTCAAATAATTTGGTGGGGTTGCTGCAAGTCCTGTCAACAGACGCAAATATTTGGGGTGGGACTTGCAAACACCTCTGAAACACAATACAACCCATGTCTTGAAAGACGTTACAAATTCAGAAAACAACGATAAACGAACACCTTCAAGGACTGTACTTTAGGTACTTTCTTGAAGTACTAAAAGTGCGGTACCTGGTGCAGTGGTGAAGCCCCTTGAGTGAATCTGACAGCAAGGACAAAAATGACTATGACTGGCCTGAAGAGCACACGCAGAGCGCAAGACAGATTTTTTTAACACACCATTATATTGAACGATCATGAAAATTTCAAGGCTTGCTAAATTCTCTTCCTTGTGCCAGAGTAAAAATGTTTTAACGTAACGTACAGTTTTAAACCAGCTATCCATTTGAGAATAACATGTGTACATTATTAGTAGTAGGAGTAGTTTTGGCCTAATACTAAATACATTGCCTTAAATGTATTCAGTAAGTGTATTCTGTTACAGTGCATAAAACGTAGTGTATTCAGAATACTTTAAGAATGCATTTGCAATACACATTAAAAAGGCATGTGAACAACAGATTATTTTTAATTACTTTTTTGTCTTGTGTGATAAAGGAGGGCATTCCGTTTTTGTTTAAAGGCATGCAAGTTTTACCTAGCCTAAAGAATGCACAAAAGTGTCGGACATCATTTTGTCTTTATTAATATCAGGTTGAATTAAAGCACAGGGCGAGTTTGGGTCAGTCGTGAATTAACCCGAACATCACTAGGTATGTTGAGTTTCAGCATGAAAGCGTCTGTTACCCCAAGATAATTCCTAACATCTCTCTCGATGAAAACTATGTTTTTAGCATCAGCAGGCACAGGGAAAAGTGTGCATGCGACGATTTATGAAAGAACTGTACCTTGTGAAACATTATTGCTATAAGAACATAAGAAATTTAGAAACAAGAGGAGGCCATTCGGCCCATCAAGCTCGTTTAGGGAGAACTTAACTAATATGTTACAGCAGATTTTTGTCTAAAAGAATTTTCTAATTTTTTTGAAAAGTAAATGTATTCTAAAGAATGCTTTTTCACAATGTAACATGAACTGAATTAGAGCTGTCACGATCGCTCAATTAAACTTGTTTACTTGGTTACTAAAAGCATCAATTAAAACTCTCCTCGATTT
Source organism: Mormyrus lacerda (assembly GCA_015163995.2). Classification (NCBI taxonomy): domain Eukaryota; kingdom Metazoa; phylum Chordata; class Actinopteri; order Osteoglossiformes; family Mormyridae; genus Mormyrus; species Mormyrus lacerda. The sequence continues at coordinate 8,366,868 of JAABNX020000040.1, forward strand.
ACTCGGAAATATGGTGTAAGGGAGGTGGCACACAGCGTATTAGGTGGAAATAAGGAGCAAAAAGCTCCGTTTGTGTGGAAGCACTTCACATTAAAAGTGAATGAAAATGCATTTGTCAGTCAGTACTGCACAGCAGAACTTAAATATCACCACAGCATGACTGCAGAGCAAAGACACTTCAAAAGGGTTGACAGACTCACCCAATAATACCCTTTTCATCACTTTGACTTTAAATCAGTTAATTTACTTAATTTATTTTCTATTTCTTTATATCAAAATATTAATAATTGCTGCTAAAACAAACGTTAACCTTGTCATTTAGCCATATTATCTTATATAATACAGTACATATGAACCATATATTATTATTTTTTTTTGTGAGCATATTGTATATTTTTGATGACATTTAAGAAGTGAAAAGTAACTATACAGCCAAATAGAACCTGTCTGCCAACAAAGTCTGTCAAGTAAGTTGGTGGTTTTGCCTTTACCACACAAAACAAGGCAGACACTTGCTTTGTCTCAGCGTTGCCTCTGTGAAATGCAAAATATTTGGAACATGGAAGATGGCCGTACTTTTAATGACCAGTTCTTGTTCACTTTTAGCCTCTTGGCGCAGCATGCTCTACGACTGACTCAGACAGCAAGGATGAGAACGATTGTGACTGTCTTGTAGTGAACATGCAGAGCTCATGCAAAAAAAGTGATTTTTAGTCCAACAAATTGATGGGTCGAACCCAGCAGACTGTTGTGACCTTTGCAGTGTTTCAACTGCATGTGCATGAAATGCCATGTCGATATTAACATTGCATATTGTAAAAGCCAGTAAAGTGAGGATGCCACAGTGGCAGAGTGGCTATATTATACCGCCACACACCACCGCTTTATGTTTGTGAGATTTGCACGTTCGCCCTGTGTGTTGACCACGTGTGGCTAGTATACACCCTATAATGACTGGTTGGTTTCTGCATCACACCAATTGCAACATTTATTTTATACTACCCTGAATAACACAAGCAGTTACAGAGGATGGATGGATGGATGGATGGATGGATTAGAGGCACACCACTGCGCTAATAAACGATTACCCATTGAATTGTCAGATTAATTGATTATTCTGATTACTGTGATTATTGTGCACACGTGCTTCGCGATATCAATGCTAAAACGATATATAGTGTAGTGCTAAGATGAATATGTATTTGCACCATTTGTAATACTGCCACATCTGATCATTTTAAGGGGGGGTTAAATGCATATTTAATGCACTGGTCATTCTAGGCTTTGTAGTAGCCAGTCTTTTGAATGAACATTAAAATAATAAATACATATAAAAATATATTAATAAATATAATAATAAATAAATATAAAACTTTATATTGTTTTTTTCAAGGCAT
>JAABNX020000040.1:8368364-8390086 GCA_015163995.2 Mormyrus lacerda
ATAAGCTTACAAAATATAAACCAAATTGTTTTGTACCTTACACGATAGTATGCAAAGGACATAACTAGGGCTGCATGATATCGTTTCAGCATCGTCATCGCAATGTACGCATTTGTAATAGTCACATCGCAAGACGTACGATGTTAAGTAACGCAAATTAAATTAAGCAGCATGAAACGCTTTTGGTGTTTTTGCTAAACTAACAGCTGTTCTTATTCTTAAACAATCCACAAAAGTCTGTCATATAATTTTAAAGGTTTTTGGATACAAGGCCGACACGCAGCTTTGCACCGGCAGCTAACAAACATGTCGATCACAGAATGAACCACCAATCACAAACATTCTCTATCCCAGCGATAAGCATTTAACCCAACGCTATTTTGTCACTTATGTTGACTCCCATATGCGATAAACTTCCTTAGTTTAATGCTCATGCACTGTTTCGTAATGATTAAGTAATCATTACAGTTATATTTGTGCAAAATCAGCTCGATCTTTCTAGAATGATTAATTATTCCAATAGAGCAGTGGTCGCTAACAGGCGAACCGCAGTCGGGGTCCGGACCCAGAAGCTGTCCCATACGGACCCGGACCGATAGCCAAAACAAAAAGTATTTTGATGAATGATTTAAAACTTGACGGGACGCTTCTATCTTAACCGGCGCAGCATTTGTAGTCTTTTCGGTAGTGGTTTAGCACTAGAACCGCCGCTACCCACAGCAATGAACATCTAACGTTAGGTTCAAAGATTTTTATGCTGCAAACATGACACAGAAGTAAAAATTCTTTTTGTATGTAGTATATAATACTTCCTTGTTAGCCACGATTAATGAAATCTGTTCTTACAATCAGCCTAGAATACAGTATCGGCATAGGTTCCTGAGCTTTCAAAAGCTTAATACATCAACTGTTGGTAATTTGGTGCTTGTTCTACTCTTAGTGCTTTACACTCCGTTTATGAAGTTTTTTACAAGTATTCTTTCATATAGCAATCGTTTCAGTGTTATTTAATTTATTATATTTCTCCAAACACATATTATAAAATAGTAGATAATAGTATGGAGTGTATTTGCTGAAAATATATCTGATGCGAATGTTAACTTTTGGACTAGAAATGCTTGTGTAATTCATATAAATGATGCAACATACTTGTTCTCTGTTCAGTAAGAATCTGTCTTTATTTTTTAGCGGGTACCTTTTATCCAGTTGGTTAAATTCAGTTGCTTATATATTACTCTTAAGATCTTATTGCATTGCAGTCACGCTGTTGTGATATTTTAGTTCTGCTTTGAAGTATTTATGATCCATGAATAGTTTTTAATGAAACTTATCCTTTTTAATAGGGGTGTAACAATGCATCAATTTTGTATCGATGTATCGATTCAACGGCAAACGATCCGATGCATCAATATCAATATCAATGCAAGCGTTTTGTTTTTTTTTTTTTTTCCCTCACCGGTTCCAGTATTGTTGTTATGATTCTCTCCAATGTATACATGGTCCACACTAGGGGCGCCCAATACGTCGATCGCGATCTACTGCTCGATCGCAGGTAGTGTGGGTAGATCGTATGGTATAAAAAGTAGAGGATGGATGATGCATTCAACCGCGCCAGCTGCTGCAAATCTCCAGCAAGCGACCGAGTTGCCTAGATAATACTCAATATATTTATAAGTAACTATATGTTTTACATTTTTGTAGTAGGTAGATCATTCTGACTTGGTCATTTATAAGTAGCTGGCAAGCTAGTGTACCTTCAGAGCGTCTGTATAGTACAGCAGGCGATGACATAGGACGCTACGCTCAGAGTAGACAATATCCTGAACACGTTGATTTAATTTTTCTTAAAAAAACCTCTCAAAGAAGATTACTGACACACTTGTTTCGTTCCCAATAATATATGATAAAATGCTAATTATACTGGCCTTTTTTAGTTCATTTGAAATGTAAAGGATTGTGTGAAATTTCATCATTTTGACTACTGACCCCAGTATCGAATCGTATGGTATCGTATTGTGGGAATTTCTGAGGTATCAAAAAAATCGAACCATTGGCTTAAGGAATCGATATTGTATCGTATCGCAAGGAAAGCTGTGATTTACACCTCTACATATTACAAAACAATTATTTGCGTGGTATGTAACTGAATTGCTAAGAAATCAGTGTTCTAATCTTTGCTCCTCCAGGTTTGCATGTGCTGCAGTTACTAAGCATTTGAATTACTGTTAGCTGATTTTCTGCAAGAAGTTTATATGAAGTGTTATTTGTATTTAACGAGTTCACAATTTTATATCTAGATTCCATTTGCTTTTAGTTGGTGCTTACATTTTGAATTGCAGTATGCCGGTGTATAAGTGCTTTATAAACTTGTGCTGTTATGCGAGTTTGTTTGCTTTGGTTTCCTGCATTTCCTGCCAGTCCCAAGCAAGTATTTCTCTGAAGGGTACCCATATCGTCACTGAAGGTGCTTCAAATGTCTAGTTTCCCCATAGAGGTGCGAAACAGGTTCCCATGATGTAGTAACAGCTCAAGTAACAAACCATAAAGTTAGACAAGAGGAGACTAGCAGTATCTGTTATAGTGCAACTAGAGTCGCTCTGATGAGGCGGCAGCTAATTCCCCTACAGCCAGGTGATTTAGCCTTAATACACTGGATGTCCTCCATAGAGAGAGTTGCAATTCGAACTGTGTGGAAATCTGAGCGTAAGCAACAGAATCAGAGTCCAGCAGCCCGTTTGGTCAAGCTAGCAAACATGAAAAACCCACCCTTTCCTGAACAGTTGCCTTCCACGAGTGAATGACTGCCGCAATTTCAGTAAAAACCTGGACTCTGGCTGATCACTGAATGTAAGTCTGATCCATGGATGAGCTGCTGTCACGCTGTTCAGAGCATCAAACCGCATCAAAAATGCACAAAAAAATTGCATAGATCACAGTTGTGTAAAAATCCTTCTAACTGATCCAGGACTGCAAGAATATATATATCATTTTTATTTCCCCCCCCCCCCCCACATTGAGTATGTGCAAATTTAGTACTGGTCAACATTACAGGCATCCTTGCTTTTTGGGAAATGATAAGAACAGTTGTTCTTAGAAATATAATTAAAAATATATAATTTTGCATTATAATTATAATAATAAAAAAAAAAAAGAAATATAATGGGCAGTGAAATTGCTTTAGGCTGTATTACAGTCATTTCTGTTATACGGCACAAGATCAAATAATAAAACAGGAAATTGCTGTTTTATTATTTAACTATTACTTAAACCTAACCTTGACCAACCTGCAGTGATCTGGAATGATGGTTTCAACCTGTACCATATCCCCACACATACATGAGAAGGACCTTATTGGCAGCAGCCAAGGAGGACCCCACTGTTGAAAGACAACTGATCTTTGCCCAGTCTCACCCAGGAAAACCTGGGAAAATGTTCTGTGGACTCATTAAACCTCCTGCTCTTCTCAGGCAATGAAATGAAGCTCGTAAGAAAAACAATACTTCACCTGCATTTAATTATGGTAGGAGGTTCCATGACATTGTGGACTTCCTTTCTACTGGAGGCCTTTAACATATTAGGAGATTCATGAAATCAGAGGATTTAAGGTGAAATGTGCTACCCAGTGTTAGAAAACAAGGCTTGACTCAAATATCACGGGTCCTCTAGAAGCACAGTGACCCAAAGCACAGCAGAATGGTTAATCAGGAAACATTGGACTTTGATAAACTGACCAGCAATGAGTCCTGATCTAAATCCGATGAAAACCTTTGGAAGGACCTGAAATCTGCTAATGGCAAACAGAATGCAAACATTCGGGACTTAAAACACTTGAGTACTGGGGGGGGGGGGATACCAGCAGGGAGGTGCAAGAAGCTTATAGATAGCTATAAGAAACTTTAAGAGGCTGTCATCATCATTGTCAAGTGTTGTGCAAGTTTTCGCGTAGGATGCTTTTAATGCTTTTCCGTACGGTCGTTTTTTTTACTATTAAGTGAAAAAAACATTTAAATTTGGACATCTTGTTAAAATGCTGATGAGTTTCCAGTTATTTATGAAGGTATCATGCATGATATACCTACAATGCAAGGGTGACAGTAATATTATCCCATCCTGTATGTGGCTGTATTCTGCCCTTGGCTGTGTGCGGTGTTTGTTTCCTTCCTGGTTTCCTCTTGTATGCCAAAAATATGTATAGATGAATTGTGTCTCTAAATTGCACTTAGTGTGGGATGGTATGTAAGTGTGTGCTTTGCACGACACCAGCAGCCTCTTCCGGGGCCCTGTTCCATAGTGCTCTGGGCACATCCTGGCCTGGTTCTGGATAAGCGATTATGGATGATGGATGTATACGTTTTATCACCAGCAAAACTGATTACGCCTTTAGCAATGTAGCCGTGTTTTTTTTTTTTTGTTTTGAAATCTTGTGTAACATTCTCGATAAGCTATAGCTATCTGTATATTTTGTTTGAAGAGTGCAGAAACATATCTGAGTAGTTGTTTTGTCTCTCCCATCCCTCCATTTCTAAGCCATTTTTACCCGTATTGATCGCATGATTTGTTTTTGAATTAGACCAATTCTTTTCAAGATAGTTTGTTCAGTTTAATATTATATATACTGATTCTTGACCCCATGTGTTAAAATGAAGGTTTCCTATTTGCAGGTGCTCCATCACATGTGACCTCCAGCACCAAGAAACCTCGGAGTCGGGGCATTTTCCATAGTCTGTTTTGCTGTCTCTGTACTGACGATGCAGACCAACTCTCTGTCAATAACAATGCCCCCGTCCTAGTGGAGGAGAACGGAACGGTCTCAAAGGTAACCTGTTTCTTGCACTTTCTAGATGTGTAGTAGATTATTATTTGAAGAGTACAGTGTGGTTGGCAGAAACACCAGTCGCTATTTCTATTCATTTTTGAGATCGTACCTTTCGGGATAAGCATTCCATGGCGGAAAACTTCAAGAATCGACTTGCTGTATTTTTTCAGCATGGGATCTGATTGATTGTATTGCCACCGGATAATTCACAGTGGAATGTGTCGTCATAGCTCTTTATAATGATTAGATATTTAGGGAACAGATTATCTGCTGTGCGCCTGAAAGAAGTGACAATGTGAAGGGTCAGTGTGGGTGTGACCGTCCTGCCATGTCAGCATCTTCACGTTTAGCACTAGTGTTCTTCAAGAACCCTTCCAGCTCTCAGAAACCGACAGCTCCTCTGTTGCAGTCCTTTGAAAACATGTTAAAGCCCTTTCAACTTTTATGCCCTCTGAACCTTGGGAGTCTTAATTACACAATTGCACATTGTTCAGAATACTAACTTGCATCCTGCTATTACGCAGAATGCTGTAAAACATTTAAATGCTGCATGGTTTATAACCAGTGTGAACTTCTGGAACAAAAAGAGTTTTTAATATTTCAGTCAGTCACAGTGCTGTGCTATATGTAGGCTGTTTGAGCATTTTCATCTCTTTGGACACCAAGAATATTGCAAGGTCTTTGAACACCTTGAACTCCCGGAGTACTTTGTGTTCTTTCAGGAACTTCAGTTCTGTGAACTCGGGTTGAAATTTGAGCCAACGTCTGAACACAGCATTGACTGCGACATACTCTCTGGACACAGACTGCGGAACACTTTGGGCCCTTTTTTGAAAATTACCACACACCATGTCTTCTAAACAGAGGTTGCCTGGGAACGCAGCAGAGTGCATTTAAAAATGCTGAGACTGGATGAGCACGATTTCAGAAGACTGGAAGTCTTCTAAACAAACTGAGCTCACTGAATGTTGTTCTGAACACCAGACGTATCATTGTGACCCTGAAAGACTTTTCAAGGTTTTTCTGAATCTCCACTACGTGTTATGACCCTTGTATTATCATGTCAACTAGAACAAAGCAGACAATCTCCATGAACAGTGCGATTCTACAAAACAATATAAGCTGTCAGAACAAAGCAGGTCATGTGCACAGTGCTCTGAACAAAGCTGGCAAACTGAGCAACAAAAAAGCAAAGTCAGTTCTGTACTGCAACTGCAAAAAATGTTAAATTCTCTGTTCCCATCAGAAGGGATGAAAAAATGATCAGTTTGAGACTATTTGAAAAAATAATTTGTATCTCACTTATTCTGTCATCCAGGTGTCACTAACATGCATGTTTCTTCACACTCCTGGGCCTTTATTTTAAAGGTAGCAGGTCCATTCATTTCAAACTGGAAGCCTAATCCACAGTTTGCAGTCACATGCTCTGCTCTGCTTCTAGTCTGCCCCCTTGTGGACATAAATTTTACACACAAACATCTCACAGATTTTTTTTTTTATCCACAGTTTTATATAACAAACCTCAAACCCCATTAAAATACATTAAACATTAATACAGCCTTCATGTTGTGATTTGAATGCTTTATAATCCCATTCCTTAAAACCATTTGAAAAGAGAAAAATTCAGGCTGCTGCTCTTGTGTTGCTCTTTCAGGCCCTTTCCTTATCTTATTAGGTTCATGCTTTGTTAATAATAATGTATAGTTCTGTAGCTGTTGCGTAGCTCCTGCTGTAGGAACTGCTATAGGCCGCTATGACTTGTAAGCCCAAGCTAGCTGCACTTATGCCTAGTTGACTCCTTGACAGCATGATTATTAGCAATGTGCTATTTGTTTGCTTGTATGTCGCCTTCAACAAAAGCATTTGCTAAATATGTAAATATAATTTTATTTTATTTTTGTTTTATTTTGCCTTGTTTCTGAAACATCCCGTTTTAATGTCGTAGGTCCCAGCAAAGCCATTGCTGCCTCAGATAAAGTCTAAAGATGTGGGGAAAATCTGTGTGGTCATTGACCTGGATGAAACACTAGTGCACAGTTCATTCAAGGTAAAGTGAAAACCAGAGTACATCATTAATATTTGAAATTGACATTTTGGTTTGATATAGATCCAAGTAAATCTTTCAGGTGTTGGCAAGTGTTGATTTTGTAATAGTTAATGTTATTCTGCAAGATTTTAAATTTATGTTGGAGGTACACTGCATATTCTTTTTCCTTCCAAAGGGAAATTTGAGTTTTTGTAATTTTGATAATGGATATATGTGTAACGCTGATTTGACTGATTAGACAAGAGAAAATGTTTCATGTTTTATTTTTGGTGTTTTTTTGCTCCATTCAGCCAGTGAACAATGCTGATTTTATCATTCCAGTGGAAATTGATGGAACCGTTCATCAGGTAGGGGCCATGATCTGTACAGGTAGCAGTTCAAAAGGTTTAAAACAGTTTAAAACCTGTTTTAAAAGTGATATAAGTCTTGAATACCAACTCAAAATCTTTATATGGTGGGATTTCACTATGGTAACACGTGTTCTTCCTCCATGAAAGAGCCTGATTTTCTCACCTTATGTTTCTCTTCTGCTCATGGGTCTCACAATAAAGCCTGCTGGTCTGAACTATGACACTTATCAAGACCCAATAGAACCAAGGTTGGAGCTGTGATGAAGATTGGAGACCACCATTCCTGGCTTGGGCCTGTTTCAAGTAATCCAGGATAGGCTTGTTTAACCTGGGAAAGCCTATTCAGGATGACTTGGTTCAGGATTAAGGCCAATAGCTGCAGATTCTGTGGAGGAATGACTTTAGTTTTGGTGTTAATCCCCATATATTAGTGCCTGTTTTGTCTAGCAATATTTCCGAACTAGGAAAGTATCCAGCGTGACTTGTGATGGGCAGATCTAGGTTCTTAGGTGCATTATGTTCTATTAGGATTTACAAATTTAGGATTAAGATTGATAAATTATCTGCAGTTGATTGAAACACTCAAATCCTTGGTTCGATGAAGATACAGGATGAATTTGTGAGAATAGTCGAGTAGACGGCAGTGTAGAGGAACGGAAACGCTGAAGGGCAGGAGTCATGGTCGCATAACAGGAAACGCCTCATCTGGAGAGGATTAAAATTGAGAATCAGTACCTGTTACTGGATTGATTGGCTCATTACACTTTCGCCCAAAGAAACATATAAGTGAAAGGGACAATATAAGCATGCAGCTTTCAAACAGCTTAGGTACCAGTGTTGTCAGGCGAAACCTCCGATGTGTGACCAGTAATAAGTGCAAAATTTCAGAGGTTATATTTTACTTCTACCATCTGAAACCTGAATTAGCTATTTATTGTATGTTCACGTCTTTTCCTCTAATCTAGGTGTATGTGTTGAAGCGGCCCCATGTGGATGAGTTTCTTAAACGAATGGGAGAATTGTTTGAATGTGTACTGTTCACTGCAAGTCTTGCTAAGGTAAGTACCAGCCAGTTCCTTTCTACCTTTCTTGTTAAATAATACAGTTGTACTTGGTATTATCTAGTGAAAAGTATACAGTAAAGCCGATATATACTTTTCTGCCCCAACGTCAATCTCTGCTGCTCTAATGGTGCGGCAGTATGCAGATCCAGTGTCCGATCTGTTGGATAAATGGGGAGCCTTTCGGTGCCGGCTCTTCCGGGAGTCGTGTGTCTTTCACCGTGGAAACTACGTCAAGGATCTCAGCCGCTTAGGCAGGGACCTCAACAAAGTCATCATTGTGGACAACTCTCCAGCCTCCTACATCTTCCACCCAGACAATGCTGTGCGTGCTTACCCGTCTTATTTTATTACCGTTCCACCCTAATTCTGTGTTATTCATGTTGCTGTTTATGTAAAGGATAGACCATAACAAGGTGTGCAGATATACAAGAATAATCATTGACAACTCGGTGCAATGTGGCCCAACACAAAGTGGAGTTGATTATTTTTGTATAATTGCACACCTTGAAGCAGTTTATCCCACTTCTACCATGGCTAACAAAAATTAATAGTACAATAAACAAGTCATGATTAATTTTTCAGAAGAAAATTCTTTCAGCTAGCATTTAGGTATGTTCCAATGTGCTCTGAAAAATATAGTCCCTATTAGGGAAAAATGATAAAATAAGGTCAGGCTACTCACAGCGTCACTGGAAGCAGCATGCTTAAGTTACCATGGAAACAGAAAACCAAGGAATATTACACTGATAAGAATGATTGCTTTTTTATGAGGATAAGTCACACAGGTTTTTAGATCAATATGTTCAAAACATTAAAGTGCATTAATATAGAATTTTTATTAAGCCCCCAGAACTACCTGTGCGGATACACAAAAATAATCGACACCCTCCTGACATCTCTGGACCAATAAGAGAACACTATTTACCAAAGCTGTTGTATAAACTTTTCACCTTATACATTAGAACCTACATTAATGCCTGGTGCTATATATCACATGACTTAACAGCTTCATATATCACATGACTTAACAGCTTCATGTGCTCCTCTTTGCTCCCCCCCTCCTCTTTTGTGCTCAGGTACCTGTAGCGTCCTGGTTTGATGACATGTCCGACACAGAGCTGCTCGATCTAATCCCGTTCTTCGAAAGACTGAGTAAAGTGGACGATGTGTACACAGTTCTTAAGCAGCAGAGGACTATAAGCTAATAGAATCAGAAAGGGTTGTCAACCACAGGGGCCACTGGGGCCACAGCCTGTTTGCCGCCTTCTCCTTGGACTGGCTGCTGCCCTTCTCATCAAAATCTACCCAGAATTCCAATCATGAGAAGCTTGGCAGAATGAAGCAGACTGGCCTGTTTGGAAGGGCAATAGAGTGTTTGAAGAACCTCTGTATTACAAAAATGTATATACTGTTCTTAACACTTGAATATGTGTTATTCCTCTTTGTACTTTTTTTTCTGTGTAAAGGCAAGTTTGAGGGAAGGGTCTGTTTTACAGACATGGTTAACCCTTAGGAAACAGACATAAAAGACCTTAATCTGTTCTCAGTAATAAGACCATTCTGTTTCTCCTTGGGCCTATGTCACGGATTGGATTACATTCATTCCTTTATTCTTTAGACCTTACCTCAAACGCCCAAGCTGGTTTTTGAACAAAATCAAAAATGGCAATCATGAAAAGTTTCCTGACTACGCTGTTCCTTTCACGCCCGTGTGATATGGTATGGAATGAATTCAATACTAGTGTTCAAAACCTTTTAGCACAGTTAACTTACCAAGTAACTTGTCATGATATATGACAAAGCACTATAGCATGCTTTGAGTATTTTTGACTACTTTAGCATTTTAGTCTTAAGTACAGTAATTCTGGAATCATGGAAACATTATTGTATCAAATGTCATTGCATCACAGATGGTAGCATATTTTACAAAATGCATTTTTTGTTTCCAGTCACTAAATTGCAAAACTAAATTCCAAATTTTGTCCCTTGGTTGACTTTGAAAACTGTTTTCTGTTATTTTATTTTATTAAGATGCAGAGTGCTGGAGATGGGATACTTTTAAAAATAGCAAAACAAAGTGCCTTAATCTTGCAGTCTTTGCCTTTAGCCTGATGCAACCTCCCAAGCCTGAGAAGGTTCTTCTGCTTCAGGTTCTTCACTTGAAGTGCCAACATGGATGCGGTGAACTATTTTTATACTAATGTCAGGATAAGCACTGAACAGGTGCACTTGGTCACTATGGCTACCTTTTATTTTTATTGGAACAAACATTTCAAAAACTGTGCCTTTGTTTTCCATGTCTTGTACTGTGCAGAGAGGAAAATTTGTAAAGTATAATTGGCTTGAGGGTTTCTGTATATGGATGACAAAAACACATGGTTTTTTACAAGCACAATATCCCTCCTGTTTTGTAGTACTACTCATTTTTCAGTTGCAGTCCATATGTAATGGATTGGAGATAATCAAGTATAAATATATATATTTGCCATTTTCATTAATCTTCCCAAACCAGCTATTTCACATATAATACAGGTTGGACAAGTAAATCGGTACTTTCTAATCAATATTTGAGAAACCCATTTTCAGCTTTTGGGTATGGTTTTACGGCTGCTTTAAAACAATAGATATCCAAGTTTGTTTTCCCTTTAGTTTTTGTTTAGAGTGAGTATATAACACAAATTCAGCAGTATAATTAACTGCACTGCCAGCAGGTTTAACAGGATATTTATGGATCATAATTCTAACAAAATGCTTGGTAGATGACATAATGCTGTTCTGACTTCTCATTCAACCCTGAATATTGGTTTTTAACTGATCTGTAATCTCTACTTTCTTGTCAATTTTTGTCCTTTTTTAAGTAGGCTTTGCTAGATCCTGAGTAGGAATGAATATGTTTTCTTTTGGAAGACCCCATACTTTTAAAACCAAGTTTCGTAGTTCCTTATCCACATCAGATGTCAATGGCTTTATGGTTACATGTGTGATGGACCTTAAAATAGTGTAAAAATACATTTAAATAAGGTTACCCTGCTGTTGTGACCGTATGTTTGGAGGTTTTATCAGTAGCTGGTATAGAAAATTATATAAAAATTAAATGACTGCACATGTCTTTCCTAAGAAATATTCCAGCAGTGAATTCCACAATAAACTCATCAGTATTACAAAACGTGACTTATACTGTGTAAATAGCACCAATGATGGCATGTCAGTAAAGTAATGCCACTTGCCTTCATGCTCGATTGGTCTATTTTTCACAAAATGCAGTAAGCTCATGTGAACTGTAATATGCAATGCAGTGCGTGTAGCCATAATTCTTAACATTTGATTTGGTTCCAGTGAAGTGCCTTCTGTAAATCCACTTTATAAGACAATGTTAGCATCTTGTGCTGTTTCCATTCCCTCTTATACTCATTAACCAAAAGACAGGCAAAATTGTACTCACTCTAGTTATGCAGGTTAGTTATGCAGCCGTTTGCCTTTTACTGTATTTCTCCTGTATTTATATACAAACCAGCGTATATTCAGATGTATATGTTTGGTCATTGCACAGTAATAAATTGGCATTAATATATGATATACTTGTGATCTGGGAACACTGAGATTGTAACCTAGTTTTGAAAGTCTTTGTTATAATTAATTGTACTTCACTGTACAAAATATGAATTATAAATGATTAAATTAATTACCTTTGTCTGAGAGCTTTTGTGAAGTCTGTTAGTTTAAGGGTTTTTATTTATTTTTGAATAGTTGTACAATCCGTGAAGAACAGCCCATTGACTCCCTGTAAAGCATATTTTATTCAAAGAGGACATACTGATTTTTTTTAACAACAATCCTGCAGAATCTTATAGATGAATTCAAAAAAAAGATGATGTGTGTGTAAAGAGCGACATTGGGAAGTTAAAGCAAATTATATGCATCATGGAAAAAACATTCTGGAAATACTGAATGTAACATATTTAATGATGAAACATTCATTGTATATTTAGGTAAAATTATGAAGCAGATTTTGCTTTTTTATTTTACTGTCATCGCAATAGTCTTACTAACAACTTACTGTATAGGAAATGACTTTGATATTTTATTGTTTCTTCTACATCATTGTCCTAATTGACAAGGTGGCACAGTTTTCCTCCGATCAAGTCCTTTAATCGACATTTCTATAAATTCCTGAACGGCATTTATTTAATCAAGTCCTTTTGGAGCAATGAACCAATATGGCACACTGTACAAGAAAGGAGGTAATACAGAGAGTTCATGTTCTTATACATTTATGAAGAAATATACTTCTTTCCTAATGTCAGCTCTTGTTCCAGGTCACACATTATTTTGAGATCCTCTTTTCTTCTGAGAACCTGCTTGTTACAAATCATTTTCTGTCTTTGTCTCCCATTGCGCTTCCTCTCCAAATCCATTGGAAGAAAATGAAGATTTTTCCCATCCAAACTATAAACAATAAAAACATATAAACTCATACAATCTTTCCCACTAAAGTAGACAATTCAGTCGATCCTCCATCTTCCATTTGCTAGTCGCTGGTACAAGCTGAAAAATAAAGAAGATTTTTATTTTATATATATATATAACTATATATAACTTTGGTCAGCTGACTACTGTTAGATTTTCCAATCTGAGACAAGTCTGCCCCTGCATTTATATTTATGTAGCAGTTTTTGTTAAGTTGTAAGTAGTCTAGGCTTTTTAAACTACCACAACACTTTTTATGCCTTAAATTTCAGTTTAAGACAATTATGGCAGGTAAAGTAACTAAAATGATTAGATGGTGTAGGTTATAGTTAAGTGATAGGATGAGGATTAAGATAAGCATAATATAACATTTTGTTTTACTCTGAATGCACAAATAAGTTTATAAACCACATACGGGTATCCCCAGCTTTACAAAAGTTCACTTTATGCTACTTCGCTTTTACTCAAAACCTTAGCCTACATTAGCATCCATTTTTACTAACTGAGAGAAATCCAAAGATTTTTTATGAAAAAAGGAGAAAGGCGAAAATAGCATTTCACATTTATCAGCGAGTCAATTATAGATATACAGAAACTCCCTGAGTTATGATGGTCTATGTTATGATATTTCGACTTTATTTATTTTTTTCCTCAAGCAAGTAATATGCAATACATCTCTTAGTCTGCTACACGGTCGCTAGTGCATACAAACAATACTCTGTGTGATACACTTTATTATAAAGCTTTGTATTAATGATTTTTTTCCAACTGTAAGTGTTCTAAGCATGTTTAAGGTAGACAAGGCTAGGCTATGATGTTCGTTAGGTTAGGTGTACTGTATTGAAATTCATGTTCACAAGATATTTTTGCCTTACGATAGGTTTATCGGAACGTAAACCCATCGTAACCTGGGAAGCATCTGTACAGTCATGCACTGCATGACAATGGAGAAGTCGCGATGGACTGCACATACCATGGTAGTCCCATAAGTCCCATAAATAATGGCCTGAAAAATTCCTATCGCTTAGCTACTTCATCGCCGCTATAACGTTAGAGTGCAATGTATTAAAAACTCATGTGTTTGTGGTGATGCTGGTGTAAATAAAGCTAGACAGTCGTATAAATGTATAGCACATACATCTATTTACAATACATTATATACTTGATAATGAGTATAAACAACTATGTTACTGGTTTAAGTATTTACTATACAGTACTTTCTATGGTTGTTTTAGAACATACTCTTTGTACTTCTAAAAAAGTTTACAGTTTACTGTGACCTATATGTGTTGCAGACTGTACCATCTTGGTTTGTGTAAGTAGACTCTATGATGTTCTCACAATGGGGAAATCACGTAAATCAGAAGGTATTCGTGTTGTTAAGTGATTCTGATAAGTGAAACTACACTGTACATACATTATTTCTACTTTAAATAGGTTGGGTATTTATCGTATTCCTGCTTATGTTAGTGTTATATTAGGTTTTATGTTTTATTTCGTTGTTTTTTTTTTTTTTTCTGGGAAACACTGAAAAAAATTCCCAGTGTAAATTAATGGTACATGCTTCCTTGTTTTATGCCATTTTGGCTTACAAAGGTTTCACAGGAATGCCCTACGCTATATGGACAGAAGTATTGCGACACCTGTCCATTACACGCACAGCAACTTTATCACTTTCTAAATCCATAAGCATCAATATGGAGGTGGTTCCCACACTGCAGACATTTTGGACAATTCTGTGCTTCCAACTTTGTGGGAACAGTTTGAGGAAGGGGCTCTTTTCTGTTCCAGCATGACTACACAAAGCAAGGTCCATAAAGGCATGGTTGGATGAGACTGATATGGAAGAACATGACTGGCCTGCACAGAGCCCTGACCTCAACCCCATCAAACACCTTTAAGATGAAGTAAATCAGACAGTGAGGGACAGGCCTTCACAGCCAAGACCAGTGCTTGACCTCACAAATGCTCCAATATCTTGTGGAAAGCCTACTCAGGAGAATGGCAGCTGTTATAGCGGCAAACGGGAGACCAACTCCATACTGATGCCTATGAATTTAGAATGGGATGTCATAAAACCTCCTTTAGGTATAATGGCCAGGTGTTCCAATACTTTTGTCCATATAGTGTACTTTCAGGTAGCAGGTAAAATTAGCATGTTTTATTTAAAACCAGTTATCATATTGCAGACAAGTATTCTTGGCATCTGTTACACCAGAAAAACTGAACTAGCTAAAACAGTGGAACGGACATTATTTTTGTCTGTTCGGGTGTAGGGCATTTTATTTTATCATTCATTTATCATTTCTTTAACTGCATGGTAAATTTTTAGCTACCCTGTATATTTATCGTTGGATTCAAAATAAATAATGACATTGTATGTAATTCTGTCCGGGTACCTGTCAGCTCACCTTCCACTGTCAGCTTGGCTGACGATATGTGCTCCCCGACCTGCACGCTGTATACGCCACCATCCTCTAAGGATACCTGCTGGATGACCAACTTGCGGTAGCAGCCCTCGCTGCAAATCTCAAAGTGCTCTGACGGCAGAACCACATTGTTTCCATGGTACCAACGGATGCTGCTTCTTGGGTTGGACACAGTGCAGTCCAGGACGACACGGCTCTTCTCCACAACGGCGGTGTCCCGGAGGGGGGTCACTATCGTCATAGGCAGTGCTGTATTGGCAAGTGGGGTATTATAGTCTTGGTTACTCTAGCCATGAGTGAGGTCACATGACAATAAACCGATTGGATGATGTATACCTTCCACTTCTAAGTAAGCTATAGATTCGGCTTGTTTGGCCACAAACTTGATCTCTCCCGAGTCTTCGGCCTTCACGTTGCAAATCAGAAGAAAGTGCTTGGTCCCTAAATCATGGAAGCAATAAATGAAAATGAGATTTAGTTTATTGGTGTAAAATGTGTGGTGAGGTAAAGTTAAGAGAAAGTTTGTAATTTTCTGGATATAGCAATGCAAAATTGGTGTATTATTCATTAATAATATATATTCTTTTGTATTTTATACTTATGTTTTTATATTTATTTATTTATAGGAACCATTCATGCAGAAACCCCAAGGTTCACACAAGTTACAAATGTATAAAAATATAACCCAGGAATGACTGACCTTCCTGGCGGATTTTAATGGTGTTGGTTGGGCGAATCTCCTCCCCATTTTTGTACCATTCTCCGGGTACATCTGCCACAGACACCTCGCACACAAACACTGCATTCTGATCCTCTTGAATGTCTAAATCCTCAAGACCATGTACCACCTCCACTTGCCGCTCTGCATTGATTTGTGAAACATATAGAACAGACAGTTGTACTGCTGTTTGCTACTAATCGCAAAGTTTATTACTGTAATCGTGTTTGGTCTGTATCATTTATCCACATTTGTCCAGGAGGTGGCGATATTTCACATATAAACTAAAATAAGCTGTAAAGTGTAACTAATCTAGCTACAAACACAAGCTTTACCATAGATGTCCAGGGAGCAGGAGGCAGTTGTGTCTCCGGCATCGCACGTGTAGATCCCTGTATCACTCTGATCACATTTAAGTATCTGAAGAAAGCGTTTTCTTCCCATTGAATAGATGCGGTGGTTCTTGTCTGGTTTAACCACAATTCCATTCTGTCGGTTAGAAGAAAACATTTTATATTTGCACTGACCTTAAATTTACGTTGTATTTTTTGTGCATTTTTTGTTAAAGTTTAATTTTGTAACGTTAGGGCTAAAATTTTTGCAACTTGCAAAATGAATATTAGTTAATACAGAAGGTCATTTTTTAGAAAACTCAGAGTGATTTACTTTCAATTTTAATTTGCTAGTTGTTACATAGTTTACATATATATATTTGGCTCATGTTGATTTTATTACAATTTATTTTCCCTTTTGGAGGACTAAGATAAGGATTCTGTAAAGATTCAGTCCAATTGGCATTATTTGTGTTCAAGCAATTCCGATGTTCTTCCAGATCATTTTGATGCTAATGCAGATACACCAGACCTGCTTGTGATTTCTATACTGTACCTTCAGCCATCTGACATCAGCATTCTGCTTTGTAAGCTCACACTCCAAAGGTGCCATTGAACCCTCTGGGAGGCGCAAGTCTTCCATCTTTTTTACAATAGTCACAGGAAGTTCTAGAAACACAAAAGATGGGATTGCAAAAAGTAAAGAACGATATTGTAAACTGAAAACACATATATATAACAACTGTCTAATGCACATCCCATAATAAATTCCGCAGTTTATAATGTTATATGGTACTTAATGGTCTCTCGTCTGTAAAAATCTCATGTATGACATCTCTGCAATTCCACTCATTGTGGCGTCACGTGACAAGGTGATGTAAGCACATGTCTAGAAAGCCTTGGTGGGCTAAAACTGATTATGTGATGCATGGAACGTTTGTCTTTTATATTTTGGTAACTTGAGCCCTCATGGGATTAATAGCCTGTCACTTCATTGCATTTCCCTGCCAATCGGTTGGGCTGAAATTGCTGAAAGGCTTAGATCATGGCTCAGTATGGTCTTATTGGTATGGCTGTGGAAAAAGCTGCCATAGTGCTGCTGTTTACTTCACGGGCCAAACGCAGGGACTGGCCTTACATGAGCTCAGCTTTTAAACTGAACCGCAAATAATTCTAAACATTGCAAAATGTCATTACTGACATTTTATGAATTATTGTACTATTGTAATATTGACTTTGTATTGAAAATAACTAAAATTTCATTTTATTTCAATATTTATATAATAACAATTTCAATGTATAAAAATAATTCAATAATTTCAATAATATCAAAATCTAAATTCCCCAACCATAAACCAAAAGAGCAATGCCAATCTAATCCAAATTAGCCATTAAAAAATTAGATAGAATAAAGATGTATGGGCTTTGCTAAAATACATTAAAATTGCAAAAAAATGTGAATCAGTAATGTGGGTCAAATTTACGAAGCAAGAATTATGATATTATGAACAATAATAATAATAATAATAATAATAATAATAATAATAAATGCAACAGTGAGTGTGATTATTTTATCATGTTTACCTACAATGACTGACAATCTACTACAATTATAATATTAGATTTAATATTAAATAATAATAACAATAGAATATTATTATTAGATATAATAATATTTCCAAGCTATTGCTAAGCTAGTTATGTCATTTCCTTGCTTTGACATAGTTTATCTTCAGAGGAATATTCTTCAAAAGTTTACACATAAGGTTTAGCACGCACTCGTACACTCTATACTAGAACCAATGTTGCTTTGTCTGTCGCCTTTGGAGTCTTTCCACGATCGCTTAGCTTTGTTTACCTTTCACAACCAGCCTGGCAAATGTTCCGACATTCCCTGCTGAGAAGGTAATGGTGCTGGTGTCCTCCATGGAGAGATTCAGCAGGGTGAGACTATGCACACACCCCTTGCTACTCATGCGGCAGTAGTTGCTGGGCTTGAGTCGGACCCCATCCTTCTGCCACACCCCTTCCACATTGGGGTGTGACAGCTCCACCTCAAATGAGGCTGTCTCACGCTCGAAGGTTTCCAGCTGTGTCAGTCGTTTCTTTATTGTGACTTTTCTGGCTGTGTGAAGATAATGTCAGGTTTGTAAGTACTGTCAAACGTGTATGGATTTTTTATACAAAGAAATTACTTATGGTGCTATAATAAATGAACACAAAAAATTCTCCATGGGATCAACAAAAACGTAATTTATCCCATCTTACAGCCTGTCTTGTCTTGCGCTGCATCTTATCTCATTGTGGATCTTATCACATCTTATTTTATCTTCTCATCTCGTCTTATGTTTTATCTTATCTTGTTTTATCTTGGACAGCCCTGCTTTTCATGAACAATTGTAATCAGACAAGTTACCAGAAGAGACGATAAAGGACGCTTGTTCTGTTGCCAATTTAAACCCAGTTCCACACTGTACTTTGAGAACATACCAAATTTTGCTTCCTTCACTTATTCTCACACAGATAGGCAATCCCTGTGCTACAGACTGGGTTTATTTTTAATACTTGATGACACCGCCCAAGACTTTGAAGGCTTATGCATAAATTTAGCAGTAATGAAAAGAGATACATATTCATGTGCGCCAGTAGCAGTTCAGACATCATCCTTATCTTTTATTTTTCTGCTGAAGACACAAATACTTATAAATTCAAAATTAGCCAATAATGTAAAAACCTAAATAGGAAATAGATTCATATAATAGATATAATACCACTCAAACCTACATTATTATTAGTTCTTATATCAATGCAGTTTAAAGAGAGTTTCACCAGACTTATTTCCTGTTTTCTGCAGGTTTCTCATTTTGACAAGCTTAATTAAATTATCTTGTGCCCATGATCTTATGTCAATACAGAAATCCACTCCCTAACAGTCCGAGGGCCATCTATCAGTCACCTGTTGCGAGCTGTCAGAACTGTCGTTCTGGCCCTGAGGCTCAAATTACTCCCACGTATTTTCAATCGGGTTTCTCTCAAAATCCGTGACAAGCACAAGTGGTCCGGCCCCATTTCTGAACTTTTGGCGTCATGGCGGGTGAAAGCGAGCGGTAAACACGACGATCTGGCCATGTACTCACGCTCCACAGTGAGCTCCCCCCGCGTGCAGTCGTGCAGTGTTTCGCAGCGGTACGTTCCCTGGTCTGAGAGGGACAGCTCGTGGATGGTGAGGCTCCTCTTCCTGCCGACCTGCTTCACAGTGAATTTGGGCCCTGACTGGATGACCACACCCTGCCTCATCCACTGCACCTCCCCGGCCTCCATGTTCACCTCCACCGCAAAGGTGACCTCTCCATATTCTTCTGATTTCACAGACTCCATTTTCTTAGTGAACAGCACCTGCGTCTCTGAGCAGCAAAAAATTTGGTAGCATGAGAAATCTGCTGTGGTGTAAAATTAGGAGAAATATAGCAGTGGACACAACATAAAATGAATGAACTATACAGAATGAACGCACTAAACAATTATTCAGTGACATTGTTTGCAGTACACTCCTTCGTTCATTTTCACACTGCTCGATGTAATTGCATCTTATTCTTGGTCTGGTTTATCCAGTCACAGTGCTGGACTGATATGTGCCCCTTAGTTTTATGTCCCAACATGACCCCACATTTTGCACTGGGTCAGAGGCCCCTTGGCTATTTGAGTTGTCAGAGCCCCCCTACTATGTTCTTCAGTGGTGTACTTGTCAACTGAGGGGGGTGGGGGGTGATTAGGGGGTGTGGCATCGGCAAAAGTTGCCCCTTACTGAAGCCCCTTTTTAGCGGAGGCCCCTGCCTATGTGCTCATCAAAAAACTCTCCTAAGAGCTCGCAGGTAAGTCGTCTACCTGAACCACTTAGACACAGTCAGCCAAGCTTATTTAATATAATCCACATGTTTTTTTTAGCAATTAGCTATATACAAAGTCTTGAAGTTGAGTGTGATTAGTACAGAAAGAGCAACCATAAATAAAAGATGCTAAAAATCTTGGCCCTTCTTCACAAAGCATTTTATCTTACCACTAAGAGTACCAGTACTCCTAACCCACACTAAGAGTTTTTTTCCTAAAGCCTACTCGCAAAGTGGCTGAGAGACACTTTTAGTTAGGAAAAGACCCAAGCTAAGAGTAAGACTGCATCGCTAAGGCTGACAACAGTTCTCATGCACAAGCTTGCCTGCAATAACCAAGAGGATTTGTTGATGACAAGCCAGTATGTGCTGGTGAAAATGTACGCGCAACATCCTCTAAACACAAATGTAGGGATCGAACCCGCTTATAGTAATCATGGTTATAGTTATCAACTGCTTATGTTATTGTATTAAAAAGCTCAGATCAGAATCATTCCTGTACAAATAATCTTTAAATAATTTGCTTATAGTGATCAAAAAGTCCTCTTACATTACAGCCGGGATATATTGGAGTACAACCGCACTCCTTCTTGTATGTTATTGCGTAATTGAATTATACAGAGTTCAGTAATTTAATTTGTGCAGTACTGTAATTTGAAAAGCGCTTGAAATAGCTGTACCGAATTTTGAACGAATAAAAATTTAGTATATAGCGACGCTGTTCTTTTTATTACCTTATATTTATGTAGTAATTATACAAATGTGAATTAGATGGTAGAAAAAAAAAAAAAAACAGAATGATCGTCCGCTTACAGTGATCAATTTCACCCAGAAAGATGTGATCACTATAAGCGGTGTTTAAAAGGCTATCCCTTTTTTCATTTGTGCAATGGTTCAGTCCAATAGAGCAGCGTAAGTATGACGTAGCTCGGGCGGACTTCCCTGTTGCATTGTGCCTAGAGCTGGTGTTCTTGAGATTGCGTAGTCTGCCCCTCGCCTTCGGTGTGCGTACGTATAATGTAAGTAGATCATAATGTAGCCTGTGAGCTATTATAGATAGCACTTCCTTTAATTTTTGAATGAGTTATTCGCCTCGTAAAGGTTAAGTGTAGTAACTGCACTTCCTCCTGGTTACCCTGCTAATGAGCCCATGCCCATATTCCACTATCTTAACGATCAGAATGATAGTGGTCCAAAAGGAGGAAATTAATGAAGTTCTTAAGCAATGTAGATATAATAATCTTTTCCATTCCAGCCACAGAAGTTAGGTTCAGTTAGCAGAGGCCAGCATACGCAGTCCTACTTCCTTTTACAGAGGTTTCCACTGTATTTGATTGGGTTGTTTCGGTTTGTTGGACATGTTATTGCATCCCTCACAATCTCCACAACCATCAGGATTTCCTCCCGACTGAGACTGTATCCTTTAAGTAATTCAGCGTTTGTTTAATGTTTCTGAGACATTGCAATGCCGATTGACAGCAGCCATTTTGTGACTATTTGTGAGTTGATCTTAGTGACTTAGGAGTCCTCTCAAAGAGTTTTTAGTTCTCCCAGACATACAGTAGGTGCTACTTTTACAGCTATGGGGCTTTCTGGAAAAAAAAAATTAGGA
>JAABNX020000040.1:8390186-8459286 GCA_015163995.2 Mormyrus lacerda
GATGCGCCAATTATTTTTTTAGGACTATCTCCTAAATGGCCGTTTTAGGAGATACTTTGCTTTGTGAATATGGGCTATGATGTCTACTCATACCCTGAAATTCACAGAAGCCATTAACTGATTATCCTCTCACCTTGGACCTTTAGGCTGGCTTCTGATTTTAACCGTTCAGCCATTGCAGTGATCCTACAGCTGTCGGAGACTTGGCAGTTGTGGATGTGCAGTGTGTGGCACAGCCCGTTACTGGACACTGTAAACCTCCCATCCGGAGTGATTGGCTGGCCATCCCTGTACCACACCACCTGTACGTCCTCTGGGGAGACCATACACTTAAATGTGGCGTCTTCCCCTTCAAGGACGGTGGTGTTGTATAGTTCAGCAATGAACTCCACAACTCGAGGTGCTGGTGTGGACAGAAAAACAAATATGAATAAGATTAATTAAAAGAATATATTATAAACGAGTCAACTGTGTTTATGATTCGATGTATTTCTCATAGCTAGCAAAAATGTTTATTGATATCCACATACTTTCCACTGTTATCCTGGCAGATGTTCTGTCGTCTTTTGATTCGCAGCTATACTCCCCAGCGTCTCTCTCACTTATGTTACGGATGGTGAGGGTACGAGCTCGGCCCTCTGCCCGGATGGCCAGGCGGCAGCTGGGAGTGATCTCCTGACCATCTTTCAGCCAGAGCACGTCTCCTTTGGTTTCGTTGAGCTCACACTGTAGCGTGATAAGGCCGTCCTTTTGGCCCACTGCATTTTCCAGTGGCTTTACAAATGTCACTCTGAATGCTGATAAATAAAAACAATATCACAGTATAAGTGACCGCACAAATTCAGAAAAATGCTTAAAGAAAGCATGGCTGCTGTTCTTTCTGATCTCTAGTTGTTAGTACAGTGGTCTGTAAAGTTCCTTTTATGGTCTGCAGGGCTCTTTTTCTTTCCTTGTATTTTTATTTGGAGTATAAGTAAACCAGATTTGGTTCGGTACCACTGGCAACGTATGTCCTTACCTTTCACTGTTAAATTGAAGTACATCTGATCAGTGCTGGCATCACAAGTGTACCTGCCACTGTCAGACCGATGTAAATTTTTAATGGTTAGGAAGTGAGTGTTCCCCTCACTACCTGTATGGATACGATCTCCTGTTAACTGTTTAAACTCCTTTAGCCATTGTAGTGTGGCATTGTCCTGAGACACCTTTACAGTGAATGTCACGCTTTCCTTTTCATAAGCCGTGATTATGTTTGACTCTGGTTTGTCTAAGAACTTGAGGGGTGTTTCTATAAGAAAAAAAACATGTATTTGTAAGGGTCAAAACTAAGGTTCATATTTTAGGAATAAAAAAGAAACGAATATTTGTTTTACCTTGAACTTTGACTATGGTGCTCATCTTGTCATCAATAGCATCACATGTGTACGTCCCTGAGTCTGATGGCTGCAGCCTTGATAGGACAAGCTTCCTGACTGTTCCATGGCTTTCAATATGGGTACGAGAATCTGAGCTCAAAAGCTTTCCGTCGCAGTACCAATCCACAGTAGCTGTAGCCCGATTGACTTCACACTCCAAGATGAGGTCATCTCCTGCTAACAGGCTATGATGCTCAGGGCTGCCTGAGTTGCCCAGGATTGTAACTGGAGGTTCTGAAAAAAACGATAATTTAATTGTCATTAAATCAATCTTTTGCATACTTAGAGACTCAGAGAAGCCCAGCATTATCCAAATAACTACAAAGTTGAAGCTGATTCCACAGTGCAAAGCACTAGAATACCTTTTACAGTAACATGGAAGAGAATCTTGTCATCTCTGACATCACAGACATATTTTCCGGAGTCTGTAAGCTCAGCATTCATGATGACTAGTGAACGGAAAGTTCCCTCTTCCTCAAAGTAGAAACGCTCATTTTCTACTATATTCTCACCATCTTTGTACCATTTGGCAATGCCATTCGCTCTAGAGAGCTCACACTCCAAGACAATATCTTCAGAAGTCTCAAACTGCTGCTCTCTTGTATTGCTTTTGCTCAGGATTTTTACTGGTTTCTCTACGAGAGATTAACATGAAAAGTGTGAAGTGAAAAACTGGCTGATAGAGAAAAACCTAACAACCGATTAACACTTACCACTGATTTTTACTGTAAAATCCATCACATCGTCTTTCGCATCACAAATATATTGGCCTGAATCCTCCAGTGTCGATGAGCGTATGGTTAATTGGCGGGAAATACCATCTTCGATAATGGTGATGTTTCTGCTTTCTTCCATCTCCTGTCCATCCTTTTTCCAACTCACTTGGGCACTTGCTCGTGACACCTCACACTCAAGCACTACTGGATCTCCAACAAAACTTTCCACCGTGCTTGCCATCTTTCTGGGGCGCACAAACCTTACTGGTGGTTCTGGATATAAAAAGTTTAGAGTTGTAGATCATTCAAGAATTTTAAAAGCTATTTCAGAATCAGTACATCCCAACATCAAAGCCTGATTTAGCCTTTACTCTTGAAGGTTTTAAGGATAAAACATTTGATTCAGATATGTTTCATCCATGGAAATTTAAGGATCAGAAGTTTTACATGTTTTTGTCAGTATGGTAAATACCTTCAATATTCACGAAGAAGGTAACAGAGTCATCAGCTGTGTCACACACATATTCAGCAGAGTCCTGCACTGTAGTCTCGGGGATGATGAGTCGTCTATAGATCCCATCGACCTCCAGGATAAGATTGTCGTTTTCTTCTACCTCGAGACCATCACGGTACCAGCGTACCGGTGCATTAGCTCTTGATAGTTCACAACTCAAAACCACCCGCTCCGAAGTTTGCTGGCACAATTCCATTTGAGATTGGCTGGGGGAGACGATGCGGACAGGAGCCTCTGAAAAAGAAGTACAGTCAGTCCTGCTACAATATGAATAATATGTTCCTGAAAAACCTTGCATTCACAAAAATCATGTACTAAAATACACATATCCAATAAAGAAAATAGGGTTAAGGGGAAACAACTCCAAAACATAGTAACTTACACCAAACTAAATTAATTGATAACATAGTGATACCAGTGGCCAAAATGTAATTATACACATTTTAAATAAGAATTAATACATTAATAAATTATATCACAAACATCTCCTAAGGGAGATGATAACATGAGAATTGCCTAGTAACCCCTTCGCCCAAACACGCTGAATTCGATAACTTGTCAGAGAGTCTGGAGTAGTGATGGCCAAAATGTCACATTATGAACCACTTGATGTTTTTTCTGACCCCACTAGGTGGTGCTCTTGGTTTACTTTGGGGCATGCTTTGAGCTTTGGGGCATTGCTTTTGAACAGAGAGCACCATCTAGCCCAGACAGTTTGCAAAAAGCGAATGTAAGTCAACTTTAAAAGGTTGCTGTGTTTTTATATAATACTTTGTTAATTTTTGGATTTTTAGAATCTGACTTTGACCTCTGCAATGTGTGGATGTACTAAATGTTTGACTCTTTTAGATTTGAAAACCGGCTGGTTTCACTGAAAAGATCTGGCTCAAAACAATTTGTTCACGAATTGGACATCACTATCATTCACTTGAATACCTGTTTTTGTGTGCAAGTAATGTTTCTCGCTAAGACCATATCACATTGTGTAGTGTTTTTGTCTCTGCCTGAAAATCGCAGAATTACAAATGCGACTACATTGTATTGGACTTGGGTACAAATATATCAATCGTGTTACAACAGATTTGCAGTGTGACATCAAGTGTTGTAGCAGGATTGACTTTAGAAGCCACTGAACGTTCTTGCCAATTTTCAAGGGACAGAATTAATTGAATATTTAATGGACTGCACAACAGCAGATGTTAATGAGAGACAGCAATCATACAAAACAGACATATTTTGACACTGTTCTTTACCAGTTATATTGAGTTGAAAAAAGATAGAGTCGTCTGC
The DNA here is from genome assembly GCA_015163995.2 of Mormyrus lacerda. Classification (NCBI taxonomy): domain Eukaryota; kingdom Metazoa; phylum Chordata; class Actinopteri; order Osteoglossiformes; family Mormyridae; genus Mormyrus; species Mormyrus lacerda. The sequence goes on from JAABNX020000040.1 coordinate 8,394,122, forward strand.
AGTATCGCACACATATTCTCCAGAGTCTTCCGCAGTGCCATGAAGAATTTTGAGTCTCCTATATGGGCCTTCAGACTTTATTTTGATATTCTCGCTTTCCTGGAGCTTCTGGCCATCCTTATACCAGTTCACTGTTCCATTTTGACGTGACAACTCACAGCTTAACACTATTTCCTCCGAGACATAACGATCAAGGTGGACATCTTCTTTGGGATAGACAATCATCACAGGAGGCTCTGTGAAAAGGAACACATCGAATGGCTAGAAAACAGAACCGTGAGACAGTTTTGAGTTTTAATGTGTACATGAAGTGTTAGTTCCATACCTCGTATGCTAACTTTGAATAGAAGTGTATTGTCTCCTGCACGGCATGTGTATGTTCCACTGTCTGAAAGCTGAGTTGTCTGGATGATTAGTTGTCTTTGGGTCTCATCTGCCTTCATGATTATATTGCTGCCTGGTTTAATCTCGACCCCATCCTTATACCACTGACAGGCGGCATCAGGTCTTGAGAGTTCACAGTGCAAGACAAGAGGATCTAGTTCCACGATATTTTTCTGTAGATTCTCTTCAGGCATTTCCACAAATGTAACAAGAGGTGCTGTAAGGAAGTATTCAATGACTTGGTCAGTGAGCTGACAAGAAAGGTTAAACTGTAAAATAAAATTAAGAGAAAGACTGTACATGTTATGCATGCATTCACATTGAAGCGCTTTGATGATGAAGATGATGATGAACTTCCTCCACTGTGAAAGTAAAGGACCGGTTAATGAAAGCCAAGTGATTTGTAAAGCGATTAGGCCTGAAAGCCAGTGAAACACCATTTGGCAGGCATGCAATATTCTCTTGTTGTTTCCTGTGATGATTGAAAAATTTCATGTATTCTTGTGAATAGGAGATTATGCAGAATGAAAAAATGTTAGACGCATGGCTTAAAGTTACAGTAACAAAAAAGTGCAGTTTCGGAAAACTGGTTAAATGAATGCAAAAGCAGAACCAAACAAATTACGTTCATTATTCAAGGATTGTTCTGAAGTATTAGATTGCATTATGGATTTGTTAGTTTGCTGACAATGAAACCAACAGAAAAAAATCTACAAAAGTTTTTTATGTCACCTTTAACATCCACATAAAATTCACTGATATCATCAGCTGTTTTACAACTGTAAACCCCAGAAAGGTCTGCTGATTGGATAATCAGTGTCCTCACGGTGCCTTCTGATTTCATATCTATTCCAGTCTTTGGGTGAAGCTGTATTCCATCCTTATACCAGCAGACCTGGACAGTGGGGTCTGAGAGCTCACACTGTAGTACAATGGGCTGGCCTGCTTCAATGGACTTGTTCTTCTCTACTTCAGGAACAGCTGAGAACCTCACTGGTGGAGCTACAAGTGTTTCAATTTGTTCAAAGAAATATGTTTATTTTTATATCTCTTCATAGAAAATAATTTAAATCTTGAAATGAGTTATACCTGTACATTTCAGAGTACCACATACTGAACAACAATCAATATTTCTTATAAGCCAGGCATATTAAGTTCAATGAAATATGTAGTTCTAAAACAGTTGGCTGGTATATGAAAAAATTATGAAAAATCCAGCCATCATTTTATAATGCACTGTTATGGCTAGTTGGCAGTTTATTTCAGAAAGCATAGGGCAGTACCGGGCATAGACAGGATGCCAGTCCAATACAGGGCATGCACAAGCACACGTTACAAGCAATATAGAAAGACCGGTTCACCTAGCCCACATGTCCTCTGGATGTGGGAGGGAACCAGAGTAGTCTGAGAACATGCAAATTCCACACACACAGAGCCAGGAGCCAGTCCTGCAGGTCAAAGGTCACAGTGTCACCCACCGAGTCACTGCACAGAAAAATCACATTTCTCAATTATTCTGTAAAAAGCTCCACTTCTTAAAGAATGCTTTGTTAGGCTGTTTTTATAGAAAGAATATTTGAAATTATATACCTTTTATTGATTGTCTTTTTGCATGATAATATATAATATAGTGTTAGTAGATGTCACACATTTGTTAGAGGTCTAAATAGAAAGTATGGGGGAAATTACCTTCGACCTTCACCTCAAATGCAATGACATCATCGTCAGCGTCACAGCTGAACTCCCCAGAATGTGAAAGCTGTGCTGATTGGATGACCAGTCTCCTTATGGAACCATCTGATTGGATGTCTGTTCCATTTTGTGAAGAGAGCTCTGTTCCATCCTTGTACCAGTTAACCTGGGCAGTGGGGTCTGACAGCTCACACTGTAGTACAATGGGCTGGCCTGCTTCAACAGATTTGTACCGCTCTACTTCTGGAACTGCTGAGAATTTCACTGGTGGAGCTGTGCGAGTAATGTTTCATTTAGAAACTACTTTAAATATGTTAAAATACTTTCAGGCACATTTAATGGCCCACTTAGATAAAATTATTAAGATTATATTATTATTAAAACATGTGAAAAGTAATAATCATTTAATGGACAATAATAATCAATAATATATTTTATTTTAAAATTAATTTTATTATTAACAATAACCTTTCAACCAATAAAAGAATATCATTATGTATTAAGTTTACATTTTGTCTCACAGATATTTTTTTGCAGAAGCATTTACCTTGAACATCCACCATAAATGTCATGACATCATCAGCAAGGGCACAGCTGTATACACCAGAGTGACAGAGCTCTGCAGATTGGATGAACACTCCCCTCATGGTGCCGTCTGACTGAATGTCAGTTTCTTTATTTGGGATAAGCTCAATTCCATCCTTGGACCAGCAGACATGGGCACTGGCGTCTGTGAGGACGCACTGGAGTGTAATTGGGCTGCCGGCTTTGACGCACTTGTTCTTCTCTGCTTCTGGAAGTTCAATGAATCTTGGTGATGCAGCTAAGGGGAATTTATACAGAGAGAAATTACTGTTACCCACCAAATTATTTCAAAACAGCCTGTAGGTTTTAACAATTAATATTTATCATTTAAATACCAGAGGCAAAGTAATGTATTATAAACAATGTCAGCGATGAATCGCATTTGCCAAGACAAAGCCAGACAAAGAAGATGCAGTTGACACTACAACAAAGTACAGGGTTAATTCAGAATACAATCTCAATAAATTCATAGCAGCTGAAAAATCACCTTTAATATCCACGTTAAAATGGATGACATTATCTTTTGTCTTACAGCTGTACACTCCGGTATGGCATAACTCAGCTGATCGGACTGAAAGTGTCCTTGAGTTGCCATGAGACAGCATGTCTATACCAACTTGTGGAGGGAGCTCTATTCCATCCTTGTACCAGGAGACCTCTGCAGTGGGGTCTGAGAGCTCACACTGTAGTATAATGGGGCATCCTGGTTCAATGGACTTGTCCAACTCTACTTCGGGAACTGAAGCGAGCCGCTCTGGCAGGGCTATTGGGGTTTTTATATAAAAAGTCTTACCATAAATAATACATATAAAAAGATATCAGTTCAAGATAAGACATTCAAGGCCTATTTTATTTTAAAAATGAATATAGAATCACAGAAACACCAGGGGTTCAGCAGTTACATTCACCATCCATGAGAAGGCGGTGTAACTGTGTTTCCACAACAAGTGGAGGAGGTAGATAATAAGAATATTCTTCACACTTTCCCAGACATATGACATAAACATTTGACACACTTTGGTCTGTAATCTAGACTGGATGGCAGACATATGTAAGCTTGCATGAAGTAACACATAAACATGAAGAAGATACACAACAAAGACTGACGATGTCAAACTCAGAGACAGTGATGGTCCACAAACACCATGACGCTCAACAATGAAACAAGAGTAAAGATGTTATATTTTATTTTCCAGGTCAGCCCAGTTTGACTAATAGCTCCAAGAATCCAGATTTCTTCTGTTCAAATGATATGTCTCCATTTTATATTTAAGACAATTTGTCCTTCACTTTAGTTCAAGTTAGTGATCTTAAGTACTTTGGGTATATACAATTAAAAACAGATCACAAGACATGATTCGCCATGGTTGATGCCAGTTCATTAGTAGGTATTACATATATTTTAAGAAAAAACAATGTACTAAAAGCAATTTTATTACTTGGAGAGCATGCAAATATCCCGCAGTCACGGCTAGATTTTAACCTATATCCTGCTAAGCCCCCTGCCTCATCACATTCATTACTCACAAAAGGTTCTATAAGATATATTATTAGTATATATGGTTTAATGACTTTTAAAGATGAAAGCGTATTGCTTGATGACTGCTACAACCCAGTCAACCAGAACAAAGCAAGACAGTTGAACACAGCAGAAATAGAGTGTAGGAAATCACCTTTGCTGTCCACATAAAACTGGGTGGCATCATCCCCTGTGTTATAGCTGTATATTCCAGAATGACAGAAGTCTGCTGATTGGATAACCTGTGTTCTTATGTTGGCTTCTGATTGGATATTAATTCCAAGCTTTGGGAGTTCGGTTCCATCCTTGTACCAGACCTGGGCAGAGGGGTCTGAGAGCTCACATGGTAGTATAATAGGTTGACCTGCCTCAACAGATTCGTGCCTCTCTACTTCTGGAAGTTCTATGAACTTCAGTGATGGAGCTGAGGGGAGTTAAGTTTTATAGAGAAACACGTCAAAATTAACGTCAAAATTCCCAGCACTCAGAGATACTTGATTTATCATAAAGCAAGTTACAAGACAGGATGAATAAAATAATTAATATAATATATACATATATAAAAGTTTGGAAAGTCAGATTACTTTACGCCTCTGGGCCCATGACAATGAGTAAGGCTAATTTTAAATTTAGAAATACTGCTGGAAGAATCACCTTCGTTGTCCACAGTAAACTTCAAAACATTATCTGTTGTCTTGCAGCTGTTCGGTCCAGCTTTGGCTATTTCAGCTAATGGGACTGGCATCGTCCTTTGGATGTCTTCTATTTGGACATTTATTCCGGTTTGCGGGTGGAGTTCTGTTCCATCTGTCTTCCAGACCTGAGAATTCGGATCTGAGAGCTCGCACTGTGCTTCAGTGGGACAGCTTGCTTCAATTGACTTGCTCTTCTCAGATCCAGGAATCGGTGAGAAAACTGCTGTTGAAGCTGGGATAATTATTTTATATAAAAATATATAAAAATGTATTGTAATCAATCAATGTATAATCTAAGCTGTGCTTTTAGCTGAATAAAAATTATAAAATTAACCCATTTATTTAGCAAGTAATCTGAGCATGTTTAGTAAAGAAATTAATAACCACATTGAAAGACTCTACATGGGTAAATCATTGGTAGCATATTCATGATACATACTTGAGGACTAAATGTAATTCCACTACACATCGGAAAATGTTTTTTGATGATCTCATAGGAAGGAATGAAGCCAGTTTACAGATACATGTATTATCATTTCTTTTAGTTGCACAGGAAATACTTTGTGGGTGAAGAAAGTAAACTAAATGCTACAGTAGCTTTTCAATTACAATAAATCCCTGCCATAAGCCTTGGCAAGGGTTCCAGTCTAAAGGCAGCAGTAGTGAAAATCCACCGACAAAAAAGTTCTTGATTTGTGCACAAAGTATTTTTGCTGGGTTTCTTAAGTGAAGGATTTAAGAAAATAAAGAGGAAATTGAATAAAGACATTAACAACATGGACACTCACGACAAACACAGAGACGGGTTCAGAAAAGCCAAACTGTAAGATTGAAGAGTTGGAAATTTCTATGACTATATAAAGTCACAGATACAGGTCATCACATAAACATAAACAGTACAAAGACTGGCTACTAACTATGTTCAGAAAGCTCAGTTCCTTTCAGTTCAATAATGTGCCTGTCTCTGGGGTATAATTATGGCAATGTACTCCCCACGGTATAGGTTTCATAATCATCTATATTTATGTTTCACTGTCATTCAGTGTAGCTCAGGAATCTCGTTATTATATATCAATCAAAGAATTTTTACTGAGACTGTACAGTAAAAGTAAAGTAAAATTTAAAAACTTTTTAAATCTACTAAGCAGTTTTAAATTACTTTTTTATTACCAATATGTTTTTATGTCAAAATGAATTCATTCATTTAAATAGAGTTGTACCTAAAGCTGTGTTGACCAGGACCGCGTTAAGGTACTCTTCACACATCCATTAATTCCTGAAACTAATATCGTATTGTTTCTTGGGAAATATGTTTAGTAGAGTGTTATTGCCACCAAAAACAATGATTTTTCTATGGTTACCTATGAAGCCAGAAAAGTTAGCAGTAACAAAATCTGCTACGATAGTTAGTTGCTTCTATATACCACAGCAGTTAAGTAATGAAGCACAGAAATAGCTTGAGAATCACCTTTGATGTCCACATAAAATTGGATGGTATCATCCATTGTATTACAGCTGTATATTCCAGAGTGACAGATGTCTGCTGACTGGATAATCAGTGTCCTCATGGTGCCTTCTGATTGGATGTTCATTCCAGTCTTTGGGTGGAGCTCTATTCCATCCTTGGACCAGCAGACCTGGACAGTGGGGTCTGACACCTCACACTGCAGTATTATGGGGCAGCCTGGCTTAACACTCTTGTGTCTTTGAGCTTCAGGTACATCTGAGAACTTCACAGGTGGAGCTGTGGAATTTAATACGTATAAGAAATCCATTTTGTTACTTAATAATAAAGTAAAATGCTGATTTAAAATAATATGAAAAAAAAAACGTGATTGCATTGATGCCCTTAAATTGGACATAAAATGTAAAATTAACATTCACATTGCTGCCTAAACTGATTATAATCTTTATACATATGTTGGTTATATATAATTTTAAAACCAAGTTGTTTTTTTAGGCATAATGTATAACATTAAATATTTAAACTGCATTTTTATGCGTGAGATTGCATTTATCTTGATATAGACTACCATCATTTTGGCACCTTAACTAACATTACATTAATTTTGCATAACTAGATATGCTGTTAAATAACATTTTATTTAATAAAAAAAAATTGAAAGTACATAGTTGTGGTTAAGTGTAGCATTAGTTCTTTTCCAAATGTTTAATTCTTACTGATTAATGCTCAAGTTTGCTGGTCTAATTTTTAAATCACCTTGAACATTCACTTTAAATGCAATTGCATCATCCACAGCTCCACAGCTGTAAACTCCTGAGTGTGATATTTCTGCTGATTGGACAGTCAGTTTCCTGATATTTCCATCTGATTGGATGTCTATACCAAGTTTTGGGTGCAGCTGCATTCCGTCCTTGTACCACCAGACCTTGGCAGCGGAATCAGAGACCTCACACTGCAGTTTTATGGGGCAGCCCTGTTTAACAAACTTGTGCCTTTGAGCTTCCGGAACATCTGAGAACTTCACAGGTGGAGCTGAGGATTTAAATATGTATAAAAAAATTTAATATCCACTTCTATTAATTTCTGGTTATGCTTTCCTAAATAGACCTACTTGTATTCAATAAGAAAAGCAAGCATATTTGTGAATTAAATAAAGTTAAATATTTCCCTAATAAATGAATTAATTATATTACTGGACAATTTCATGTATTAAGTTTTAAATCACCTTGAACATCCACTTTAAATGTAATAACATCATCCAGAGCCACACATTTGTAAACTCCTGACTGTGATGTTTCTGCTGAATCGATAGTCAGTTTCCTGATGGTTTCTTCTAACTGGAAGTTCATTCCAGTTTTTGGGTGGAGCTCTATTCCATCTTTGTACCACTGGACTTGGGCACTGGGGTCTGAGACCTCACACTGCAGTATTATGGGGCAGCCCTGTTTAACATACTTGTGCCTTTGAGCTTCAGGAACATCTGAGAACTTCACTGGTGGGGCTGAGGAATTTAAGACGTATTTAAAAATTATGTCCATTTTTCTTACTTTAAAATAATAAATATACAAGTAATAAACAAAAACTTGTCACTGCCTTATCACTGTATTGATGCTATTGACATTTAATAAATTATATTATCAGGTAAATCTTAAACTCAAATTTTCCTCACCTGAAATATGCATACATAATATACTGAAAATTCTTTTTCATCCTTTTTAAACCCACAATACTCTAGGCATACTGTAAAATTTGAATTTGAAATGTATTTTCTTTTGCTTGAATTTTTTTTTGGATTATTGATAAATGAACATTAACTAAATTAAAGCTAATTTTATATTCATAGATCATTATTTTTTCTATAATAATGTATGCATTTTAAATCATATTCACATTATTTAAAAAGTATGACTTAAAATGATCTGCAACTTTGTCATTTTTAATTTTGAATCACCTTGAACAACCACTTTAAATGTAATGTCAGCCTCCACAGCTGCACAGATGTACAATCCTGTATGTGACATTTCTGCTGATTGGACAGTCAGTTTCCTGATGTTCCCATCTGATTGGATGTCTATTCCAACTTGTGGGTGGAGCTCTATTCCATCCTTGTACCACCAGACCTGTGCAGCAGGGTCTGAAATCTCGCACTGTAGTACAATGGGGCAGCCTGCTTCAATGGACTTGATCTTCTCAGCTTCAGAAAGATCTTTGAATCTCACTGGGGGAGCTATAGATATTTTTAGTCATTTTAATATAGAAATTATGACAATTATTGTATGTGATAGCTAAGATAAATAATGCATTAAAAAAAAAAACAGTTATGAGCTGTACAAAAACAAAGATTATATCCTTCAAAAGTCAAGCTGCAGACACAGACAAGGTAATTGTGTTTGGTTATATATGAGAACACAACCACAATAAAAAGAATCTTATATCACCTTTGACGTCCACATTAAACTCGACAGCATCACACTCTGTCTTGCAGCTGTATACTCCAGAATGGATAAAATCAGCTGACTGGATAACCAGTCTTCTCATATTGTCATTTGATTGGATGTCTATTCCAGTCTTTGGGTGGAACTCTATTCCATCCTTGTACCAGCAGACCTGGGCAGTGGGGTCTGAGAGCTCACACTGTAGGTCAATGGGCTGGCCTGCTTCGATGGACTTGTTCTTCTCTAATTCTGGAATCGCTGAAAATCTCAATGTTGGCACTATGGACTCTTCAGTGTGTCAAAGAAAGGTGAAATGATTATGAGAAAATAGAATTTAAATGTTATGGATTTATATGTATATTAAGTATAGCTACCTAGATACACAGACATTAGATACTCTCACTACTTGTGATTTTGTATATTTAGGTTTAGTATGGTCATTATATAGTTTTAAAATCCATGTCAAGTCTCACAAAGCATTTTAGTTGTTTAGTATTTTGAATTAATCCTGGTCTTTCTTGCATTAATTGCTTGATGTCAAGACAGAAGTGTTAGCGCGCTGCTTTTTTCCAAGAAAACTGCATGTTAGTTTATGAAAATAACTAGAGCATAGCTGCAGGTCACCTTTGACGTTCACAGTAAACTGGACAGCATCATCCATTGTCTCACAGCTGTACAATCCTGTGTGAGAAAGCTCTGCGGACTGGATGATGAGCTGTCTTGTGGTGCCTTCTGATTTGATATCTTGTCCCGGCTTTGAGAGGAGCTCAGTGACATTCTTGTACCAGGATACCTGGGCAGTCGGGTCTGAGACCTCACAGTGCAACACAACGGGACAGCCGACGTTGACCGATGTACACCTCTCTAGTTCAGGAACCACTTTGAACTTGGTTGATGGAGCTAGAAGTGTGTTAAGTCATGAGAAAGAAATCATATTACTAAATGTGAATCATCAAAATATACCTGCTTAATTTTCAAGAATTTTCAAGTACTCAGATATGATTGTATTATGGCACAAATCAAGAATTGGTTAGTATTGCTAAATATTACAAATGCCCACACCCAAAAAGTTGCTTAATGGTAACAGAAGCAAGGATAGTGTAATATACATTACACAAAAGTGATATATTCTCTTCATGGTGTTGATTATTTGAATCACCTTTAACATCCACCTTAAGTGTTAAGAGATCATCATCCACTTCACAGCTGTATTCCTGTGAGTGACAGAGTTCTGACTGGGCAGCCAATCTTCTCATGCTGTCTTCAGACTCAATGTCCAATTGGGCCAGCGGTCTGCACTTTGTTTCATCCTTTTGTGTTTGCCTATGTGGAGCTGAGGGCTGGCCCTGCCACATTATTGGGCTGTCTGTTTCAATGGGCTTGCTCTTCTCTACTTCAGGAACTGCTGAGAATCTCTCTGAAGATGCTATGGGTATTTTCATGTATAGAGAGAAAGGCTCTCAGTAAGCTATTGTTATATTCAAAGAAGGTTGTTTCAAATGAAACGCATTTCTTATCCGTGCATATTTCAAAGAGTAAAAACATTAAGGAGTGTAATTTAAATTATGCTGTTGCTATAAAGAGTTCCATGAAAAGAGCAAAGAAAATGCATTGGAAATTTAAGATATTTAAGAAGATCGACCACAGTAACTTGGTCTAAAAAGATAACCTTAATTCAGCTTAATTGATTTAGAAAAAAAATCACACAATAGTTTTGAATCATCTTCAGATAATTCATTCATTCATTCATTCAAAGAACTGAAACTCTTCATGAGGTCTTATTGCCAACAGTACGTTAGCATGAAGAGGTACATAGAGCACATAAAATCTTCCTATGTTCCATTTCATAGGTACTTCGTTGAGCAGCATCTAACAGCAGGTGTTAGATGAAAAATACATTTACACTTACATGCTGTCTGCTGAATTCAGAGGAAATGGATATTCCGAGTTGCAAATTCTTGAACAATGTCATCAGCAAATAAGAAATTTCCAAGTCTTAATTATTAAGAGCAGAACGAAATACTTATTTAAAACATATTATATGACAAAAAGATAGAGAGCAAATTCACCTTCAACATCCACCTTGAAAGTTAAGACATCATCAGCAGTATCACAGCTGTACACCCCAGAGTGAAAGAAGCTTGCTGATTCGATAATCAATCTCCTTACAGAACCTACTGATTGGATCTCTAGCCCTGCTTGTGGGTGGAGCTGCTTTCCATCCTTGTACCAGCAGACCTGGGCAGTGGGGTTTGAGAGCTCACAATGTAGTACTATTGGGTTGCCTGCTTCAATTGACTTCAATTGCCCTTCAGCTTCAGGAATAGTTGAAAACGTCACTGGTGGAGCTACAGGCAATGATTCATAACAGAATCATGACAAATTTAATAATGTAGTCATTCTGGTCTGTTATCTGAGCAATTCAATATAACTGATCTCATATTTTATTAAATAAACTGCACTTAAATATTACTGTATATGTATACTATGTAACAAACTACTAGAGGAAAACTTAGCAGCTATACTATCCATGAGTGTATTTAATACATTCACAAGAACTGCCTGCTATGAGAGCCAGAGGACACAGCCATTAGTCGGACCAATAGAAATGCAAGGGATTAATTTTAGATACACTGATACGGAAACAGCCATAAATCACCTTTGTTATCCACGGTGCTCTGGACAGCGTCATCAGATATCTCACAACTGCACTCCCCAGAGTGAGGCAACTTTTCTAATTAGACAAAGCCAGAAAGAAAACAAGTTTACCAGGCGTGACCAGAAAGGTTAAAATAAGTCTAATTAGGAGAACTAAGTGAAACCAAAAATCACCTGCAACTCCCACATTAAAGTGGAGGTCATCATCAGTAGTCTTACAGCTGTACATCCCAGTGTGAGATAACTCAGCTGACTGGACAGACAGTGTCCTTGTGATGCCTTCTGATTGTATGTCAAGATCAGCTTTTGGTAATTGTTGTGTCCCATCCGTGTACCAGCAGACCTGGGCAGTGGGGTCTGTGCGCTCACACTGTAGTACAATGGGCTGGCCTGCTTCAATGGACTTGTTTTTCTCTGCTTCAGGAACAGATGAGAACCTCACTGGTGGGGCTATGAACGAGCGGATTGATTTAGTCATCCTAAATATGCCCCAGATATATTATGTATTTAAAAGACTGTGTATTAGGAAGTAGTTTTTAGTGCCAGCATTATAGCTGAAAATCAATCGAGAATTCTGAATTTGCAAAAAAAGAGTGATTAAAAAAAATAATCAAGCGAGCAGAGTAGGCTAGCATTGTTAATTGCAATTGGACACACATCAAGTTAATTGTAAAACAAAGAAATAAAACCAAATAGTGGTAAATCACCTTGTAAATCTAGGTTAAACTGAATGGCATCATCCTTTGTCTCACAATTGTTTGTTCCAGAATTGGAGAACTCGGATGTCTGGACAACTACTGTCCTCGTGATGCCATTTGTTTGGTTGTCTATACCAGCTTGTGGGTGGAGCTCTTTTCCGTCCTCGTACCCGCAGATCTGGGCATTGGGGTGTGAGAGCTCGTGCTGCAGTACAATGGGGCAGCCTGGTTCAACGGACTTCGGTTTCTTTACTTCAGGAACAGCTGAGAACCTCAGTGGTAGAGCTACTGGTGGTGATTCTTAATAGAACCATGAAATGCGCATCAGTGTTATGTATTTTTTTTTTGTGACAGATCCAGTTTTTGACTAATCTGTGATATTCAGAGTAAGTACTTGAAACTTCAGAAAAAACCACCAACAATTATCAACAAACTATTCTAATAACAATTACGGCTAAAACAAAGGAGACCACGATATTGTTAATAACATCCAGAATCGGTCACTGGTACGCAGAAGAAACCAGATATTATCTTAACTACCATGCATGGAAATCCAATGCTTGAGAACAGTCCAATTCTATCATTCTACTTTGCAAGTTCATAGTAGCATCTGAGAGTCCACACTGCAGTATATAGATATAGATAAGGTATCATTCCATCTCTCACCTTATAGCACAGCTGAGAATACCAGGCAAAGCTATAACCAAGGATTCGTGACAGAATCATAATAAAAAAAAATTTATGCTTTAAAGGGTTGAAGGTTTGATGTAATTTCTATTAACATAGTTTCCTTGTTAAGTATGTATAATTAACACACAACATCAAAGACTGACATTGTTAGTCACATCGTGAAAATGCTGGGTTAATTTTGAGAGAAGGAAAAACAAAAATGGTACAATCACCTTTGATGTCCACATGAAACTGTACGGAATCATCCTTTGTTTGGCAACTGTATAACCCAGAGTGCAAAAGTTCTGCTGACTGTATAGTCAGAGTTCTGACGCTGTCTTCTGATTGGATGGCTGTTCCACTGTGTGGGTGCAGTTCTGATCCATCTTTGTACCAGCACACCTGTGCAGTGGGGTCTGAGAGCTCACACTGCAGTACGATGGGGCAGCCTGCTTCAATGGACTTGTTCTTCTCTGTTTCAGACAGTGCAGTGAACCTCAGTAGTGGAGCTATAGATATTTTAAGTTACTTTTAATATGGCAAACATCCTAAATATAGCTTTGTCATTTGGTAGTTAAGTAACAGCTATTTGTATAGTATAATTCATTTTATAAGATATTTTTTTTAATTTTATTATAGCAGGCTATTTTAAGAGTGATTTAAAATGCTAATTGCAAGTTGGGTTAAGAAAAGTTTTGTAAAGCACAGAATTATGAAGACTGTCTTTAAGACATATTAATGAAGACTATAATTAAGACAAAGCCATAAATACGGCTCCAAACACAAGATGACAATTATTGTTAGCTACAAGAATAAACCAAAGTGCTTGGTTAATCTTTTTCATAAAATCAGGAAAAAAAGCAAACTTTAAATCACCTTTTATGTCCACAATAAACTTGATGGCATCATTCTTTGTCTTGCAGGTATATACTCCAGAATGGATAAAATCAGCTGACTGGACAATCAAGGTTCTCATATTTCCATCTGATTGGATGTCTATTCCAGTCTTTGAGTGAAGCTCTACTCCATCCTTGTACCAGCAGACCTGGGCCGTGGCGTCTGAGAGCTCACACTGTAGCACAATGGGCTGACCTGCTTCAATGGACTTGTTCCTCTCTACTTCAGGTATTGAGAAGAACCTCACTGGTGGAGCTATGGGTGTTTAATTAATTTTAAAGAAGATGTTTCTTCATGGTAGTCAATATGATATAATGAAGATAATAATACTGTACATGTATATGTAATAAACCACTGTTGCACTGGAACATTTCAGCAAGCATTGCAGCTGAAATACAGATAATCTAGCACAAATAGGCATATACTAGGATAAAGACTGATGAAAAATCTCAACAAGTCACTGAAATTTTTGCAACCCGCCAGTTCTTACCTTCTACTTCCACATTGAACCTGATGACATCATCGATGGCATCACAGCTGTACACTCCTGAATGGGAGAACTCAGCTGAGGGGATGACAATCCTCCTCATAGTTCCTTCTGATTGGATGTGGAGATTATCAGATGTGTGTAGCTCCACCCCATTTTTGTACCAGTGGACTGGTGCCTGAGGATCCGACAGCTCACAATACAGCACAATTGGGTTGCCAACTTCAATAAATTTATTTCGATCCATCTCTGAGAGGGGTTTAAATTTCACCAGTGGTGCTAGAATGTCAAAAATACCACAAACAAGCAATTTGTAAAATTATACATACAGGATCAGATATAATAATGACTTTCCATTATAGAACTTGCATTGCAGGTTTCAAAACAGGAAGAAATATGTTTTCTGTGTTTTTCTCGTGTCATAATATGTTAAACTGTGTCTCTTGCCACTATTGCAGTTCAGCCACCATACAGTAAATGGGTATTTTGTTTGACATACCTTGAATGTAGAGTGCAGCTGAATCTCTTACGCCATAAGCAATAAAGGTGATCTCCGCTCCATTGTCTACCTCTTGCACCCCGCGAATGCGCAGGGAATGGTGTGTTCGAGACCGTCGCATTAAAAATCTGTCATCGTCCTGGATTTGGGTACCATTTAAAAACCACGTTCCGATAACGGAGGCTGAGAGGTCGATTGTGAAAGAAGCATCCTGACCTTCTGGGACAAGAGCATCTTGCAAGGGTGCTTGTATTTTGGCTACTGGGACTGAAAAAGAGATGATAAAAACAGCATCTATTGTCTTCCACGTGGTTATATCTGTGCCAAGCTGCATTTGAAATTTATTTGAATAAATAGTATAAATAGTATTGCCTATTATGACGAGATCTACAAACTCCCTGAACAAATTCGGATTTCTTGGAAGCAGGGGTGTCGATCGGAGCAGAGCTACAGGAACACTGACCCCAGCTGAAAATTGATCGGGACCCAAAGTGCCCCACCACTCGACACTCACCGATACAAAACATATCATGGGCTAATAATAAAACTATTATATCAATCGGTATCGATCACGGAGCCTGTTATCCCCACCACCTTAAAAAGTCATAGAGCTGCCTCTGCTTGGGAGTTACTTACCAAGGTGGGCCGCTCTGGGGAAGTCCACATGGCCACTCTTGCCATACTTGTTGACACTACAGATGCGGAACCTGTAGTCCGCCTCACAGGACACGCTGTCCCCAAGTATTTCCACTGAAGTGGCCGAGTCCGTGGTCAGACACTGCAGCCACTCCTGGGAGCCGACCTCCTGCCTCTCGAGGACATATCCTGAAGGTGGGTTTCTGCGGGAGTCATGTGCTGGGACCCAGGAAAGGAGGGCAGCATTGGCACGTTCCAAATTAATTTGGACATTGATCGGACAACTGGGAGGGCTGTGTCTGACAGCTGAGAAGAGGGGTAAACACAAATTAACAAATCAACAGGTTTATTGATTTTTGTGGTACGTAATGACTGTGTTAAATGCATCTTCTCTAACTGCAACGCTGCACACTAACATTTCACCCTGAGATGCGATGATGTCTTCGATCTGCCCACGATGAAAGTCACCATGCCGGAATCTTGGGGCGAGGTGTTGACGAAAACTAGGATGTGAGTTTTGCCGAAGGACTTTAAAATGGTCTGATGAGTCTCTCTGAGCTCAACTCCATCTTTGTACCAGTGGATGTCCATTTCTTCCTCCTCCACCTCCACACAAAAGGCAGCATTTTCCCCTTCAAGAACATCCACTTTTCGTGGAAGCTTGCGCACAATCGTTCCTGTGGAAGACAGAACAAGGAACAACAGCCGTTCATGAATTTTCAGTTGAAGAATAGATAAATAACACTAATAAAGCAATAGCACCTAAAAGGAACCCATTCCATGTTCTACTGTGATGCAGGGTGATGCAGATTTATTATTCAGAATGGCTGTTGTTCCATCTACTCATTTAGGTTTGTAGGCACCTAGGGCAGCTACAGTAAGGGATCCTGGAGAGAAGTTGTGTGAATTGTAGCAGGAGAAATTGCAACTGTGTGAGCTGATTCTCAATTACTTAATGAACAAAGAGAATTTATTATATTTTTCTAATGTATGGATGCCTGGTTGTTCTTTTTTAAATTTTCACACTGTGTGTGTAACACAGGCACACACTCACTGAATGCTATCGTTGGCAGTAGATATTTACCTCTTACAGATACCTCAGCAATGCTCCGCCCTCCATCTGCCATCTCGCAGAGATAGATGCCGTCATCATCTGCTCCGATGTCGCGGATAGTGAGGCGTCGTTTCGTGCCCCATTCTTCCATCCCGTACTTGGCCCCCGGCTGTAGCCGCCGGTCCTCTAGGTACCATGTCGTAGGCACTGAGTCCTCAGGGACCTCACACTCCAAGATGGCTAGGTCCCGCTCCCATACCTCAAGATCAGTGAGCGGCTGCTTGAACCGTACATGGGGCTCTTGAGAAGGAAAGGACGATTAAGTACTTAAAAACACTTGATAACAGCGATGTAGGTTGTAAAGTAATGTTGTTTCTCCATACTATATTACACTACAGATGAAGAGGAGAAAGCGTACTCTATTCAGCAGTGCACATCATAAACAACGCTCACTTGTACCTCTTTTTGATATTTGTAATTAGCATTTGACTTAATCGCCTATCTGCCATTTGGCGTTATGTTATTCTAACAGTCAGCCTGCTAATATGCAGGTTAACTGAATTATAATGTAGATATGTCAAATGAGAAATGTTGATTAGACAGAATCTTTCATATTATCAGTTTCATGCCTTAAAATATAGTAGCCAACGTTTTTGGGCACCTATGTCATTTGCAGTAAACTGTGCTAATGATGAACATACAAAAATAATACACTTAAATACTTAGAGGATAAAGAAAAGATTTGAAATTGAACTGTCGCTAACAGACACACCTCATTATACTGTATGAGTACTATATAAAAGAACAAAACTGTAAAAGAATAAGAAAATAAATATTGAATGAGAAAGTGGAATAAATATGAATAAAACAACAAGAAATTAATAATTAAAGAATAAGAAAATGCTTTTCTTTAGTGATTTGCTTTTACGGTATTGCTACAGTATTTTACCATGTTGCTTTTGTCGCATTGCTATAACTTTTACAGTATTTCTTTTGCTTTTCCCCTATTGCTTTTCTTTTTTTCCACATTACTTTTCTCAAATGGCCAAGCTGTACTGTAAATCAGCTGGCTTTGGGCGGGTCTTCCTGCCTATGCTGCATTGTCAATAGAGGGCATGCACATGACGTGCAAGTAGGCGGAATATTCCCTGGTTCCACCCACTGAGGGGCAAAAAGAGGGGCAGTATTTGCGTTTAGCGTGAATGAGAAAACATATAAAATCAGCTATGCTGCAGCATGTTTCGCCACTCAGTCCGTCTGACGGGGTGCGTTACGGTGGGAAGGCCAAAGCCAGTTGTTCGACAGGTTGGGCGCTCGAGAAAAACAATACGGAAAAAGCAATAAAGAAAAGCATTTATTTTATTTTTTTTTACTCAACATTTATTTCATTATTCTTTGACATATTCTTTTATGGCACTTCTGTGCTTCCAAACCTTATAGTCATCTACTTTGTTACCATTCTTAACTATCTATAGTGAAGATTATGTGTTCCCCATATCCATGTTTCGGTTCAGATTTACCAACGATTTATAACACTACATAAGGTTATAAACTATTTTAGGCTAATTAAACTAGCAAAGCTTTCACCGCAGGCGTGATCATTCGATGGTGATTGGACCAAAAATATGTGGTATTTTCAATATGTTTATAAATATTTATACAATTTTGTACTGTATACTTTAATAAACAGTGGGCTGTTCCCGCTAAGTGTTTTCTCATCTGTGACCGGTGAGAATCTAAGAGTGAAACTGTTACAAAAAACAGAAAAGACTTAGGAGATGTCTTTTCTAGCATAGCAAAGACACAAAAAGCTGGCCGATAACTACTAACGTAAATCATTAGCGGAATTACAAATAAATGATACACTAACATATAGACATGTATTATCGTCACTGCAATACGGTGAATCACTGTTAGCGTCCTTTTCAACATTACTGAACAAACAGTGCATAGAAAATAAATGTCACTTGTACATATTAAATAAGTTATGAAACAAGTAAAAAACAGATCAATGGGCGGTTCTTCAAGCACGAGGAACCGGGCGTGATGTTATGCGCATGCGCAGTACCCAACGGTCCGTTAGGTAGGATGAAATGTTAGAACATATCACTCCTTAGATGGGTAAGTTACACCTTTTTAATTCTGTGGAAAAATCACAAATTGATCTACGAGCATATTTAATAAGAATTATGAACATGTCGCGAGTCATGTAAGTAAAATATAAATAAAAAGATGTGTCCTTTCCTTTTTTGAATGCGATCGATTCTCCTATATTTAACGAGTTACGAAAAAAGCGACTTATGTATCTTCCATTGATTTGGGTTGGCGGTGTAGTTTCAAATTACAATATGCGTGAAGTTTAGCCTATGAACTTTTTGCGTCTCCCATACTTGTTATCATGAATATCCAGTTCTTAGGGTGACCAGATAA
The DNA here is from genome assembly GCA_015163995.2 of Mormyrus lacerda. Taxonomy (NCBI): domain Eukaryota; kingdom Metazoa; phylum Chordata; class Actinopteri; order Osteoglossiformes; family Mormyridae; genus Mormyrus; species Mormyrus lacerda. The sequence continues at coordinate 8,412,925 of JAABNX020000040.1, forward strand.
CCGATGTCAGGGAGGACACTGAGCTGGTACGGGAACTGTGGTTTCAATTGAAGGTAGTTAGTAAAACCCGAAGTAGCTCAAAGTGTCCTCCCTGACATGGATTATCTGGTCACCCTACCAGTTCTGTTGTGCGGTGTGAAATCAACACTGGAAAGTGACCAGGTGTTCCAAACGTCCCTGGTCAAGACAGCCCAGGAACTTGTAAAAAGGGCCCAGGTTCTGGAACGTATGTGTGAAAGTCCTATTAGCGCTTATCCACTAGCATATAGGAACCAAGCTATCCGGCTCGGATAATTAGCAATGGAATTGTAAATGTAATTCGCGGTCCTGCTCGGGACAGTGGAAAGGCACCATATATTATGAACAGAAGGAAAATACAAACAGACAAAAATCAAACCCACAAACTAGAACATATGGCAGAAGCAACAGCTAAGCTGCCAGTCGTCATTCCATGTACATGTGCTGAACAATGCAATTTTTAATGTTAGTATTACAACTCTATAAATTGAAACTTAGTCGTATATTATAATGTGCGCTTGCAATTCACTTTCCAGCTGATGCTGCAAATAAGGTAAGTGGGGAAAGTGGCAACTGTTAATCAAATTGTCTAAACATCTTTGGTAGGCCACAAACTGTAAGTGACACCGTGAAACAGTACCAGACGGTTGTAAATGAAGAATTTGAACCCTTGAGGGTGGTCATGAAAGTGCATATTTAACTGACAAATCACTGTTATCTTTGTAAGAAGACACATTTTCTTCATGCCGCAGTATCCTGTCTTGCCAAATAAACCTTCAGAGATTCATAGCTTCTTTTCCCTGACACTTGTTTTATGAACGTAAGATGATTTTAAGTCATATTTAAAGCCCCAGCTATGATAAAATGGTGTCTTGCCGGCATTCGACCTCTTCCCTGGACCATGTGGGAAATTTGAGTCCCTCTACGCCACTGGGGATGTCTGTTACATGTGCAGTCCCAGGGTCACATGGGACGAAAGTGAGTCTGCAGACCTCAGGGGTGCTGGAATCTGCCTTATGTAAATGGGTCTGGCTTGGTCAGGTACATTTAGAAGTCCCACGGTGCATTTCAGGCAATTAAGACATTTCATTAATGCTCAGACAGATTATGTAGCGGGGAGCGCTGATACATCAGGCGCCAAATAACTGACATATTGCACTAGCAGCTGGCTCACTAAAATCTTTACCACACTTCAGTTTATCCATCATTGCTGATAGGATAGTAACAGCACAGATACCAATTACAAGGGCTGTTCCACACTGGGCATTTAACCAATTACAGTATGTCTATTGTAATTACTTTGTACTGTCCCAGCAATATTTGGGTGTACCATTGGACACGTCAAGCATGAAAAACATACAAAATCACACAGATCCTTGCTCTTAAGGCCAATTATATATGGTTAACTTTTAACAGGTATTACGCTGCGATTCTGAGGATAAATGCATCACATAAAATAATATTGTGCACAAGGCCACATATACCTTTCACGGAGAGATGCACAGCGCTGAGGGTCTGTCCTGCCGTGTTGGATGCTGCACAGACATAAACCCCATTGTCCTGTTGTTTACAGTAGAGCACTTTGAGCGTGAAATAACCTTCTCGGTCTTCGTACAACAGATAACGGCGCCCAGACAGGATCAGCCTCCCGTCCTTCCGCCAGATTATCTCCGGTTTTGGTTTTCCTGTCACGAAGCATCGAAACTTGGCGTGTTTCCCTTCTGTAACTGCAAACATTTTCACTTTTGCCGAACTGGGAAGGGGGTCCTCTTTTACCCGTGTGGCCACCTGTCTGCCCCCCCGTTGTTTGCTCTGATGGGGCTTCCAGTGGCCGTTAGCGTACCCGTTCCGGGTACTCTCCTCGTCATGTCCAGGGCCTGCATCGACTAACAGCACAGCCCCTGCTAATCCTTCCCCAAACTCATTTCTAGCCTTGCATGTATATACTCCACCATCAGGAGCCCGGGTCTTAAAGATCTTAAGCTGAAACCAGCCTCCATCCTGGTAGCCCACACTGAAATGTGTACTCTCAAAGATCTCACTGAGCTTTTTTCCATCCTTCTCCCAAACCACTTCAGGTCGGGGGTTACCCCAAAGTTTGCAAGAGAAGACAGCATCCTCTCCTCGGCCCACCCTGGTTGAGAGGGGCTTGATGAGAAAGCGTGGTTTGTTTTCCTCTCGTAGCTCCATCTCCTGCGCCTCACCCTCCACCTTCAAAGTGGCAGCCGCATAGGTCTCCCCAATACTGTTCTTAGCCTTACAGATGTACTGGCCACTGTCCTCCATACTTGCTCCGGATATGATGAGATTGTAGACGTTTCCATCTTCGAACAGACGATAGCGACCCTCGGGATGAATCTGCTTGTTGTTCCTCTCCCAGATGACAGCCGGGCGAGGGTCTCCGCCAATCTGGCATTTCAGGGCAGCATCAGTACCGCTTTGCACGACTACGGGGCGAGGGTAGGCCAAAAAACGGGGCGCACCACCAAATACATCCATGTCTTACACCGCGTCACAGGCATGCAATCGCTGCCTGTCACCGAGGTGGGACAGAGTCCTCCTCTTCTTTATTGTACCAAAGCCTTAATGCTTTAAAACGTCTAAAAAAGATAAGAAAACAAATAAAACCTTAAGGTGGTTTGAGAATGCACAATGTATGGTAATAATGTTGTTTCTATATGTAGGCAGCTTGGCTTTAACATTTTAGTTAGATGTGAACTGTTTGTGTGCATGTGTGTGTGTGTGTGTGTGTGTGTGTGTGTGTGAGGGAAGAAGCTGCGTTATCAGTGGCTATGGATTTAGAAATAGAGGACTCTCCCCAGAGGTGTGGGATCATATTTCACAGGGCGTTTATTCCCCAGAACTTTCTAAGATAGCTTCTCTGTTTTTCAGGGGAGCCCGAGCCTGCAGTCAGGGGGTGAATGGCCTTTCGTCCGGTCGTAACCGCAACCACAGTCTATAGCCAACACAGCTGGTGCTGTATTTCAGTAAGAAAGTGCTTAAAATAGTTTGCCTAAATAAAGTTCTGTGAGAGGGCATGTGTCAGGTATCACAAAGCACACTGTGGAACAACACATGCTCACACAAACATAAGTCTGACAACTCATATGTAAGGAAACAAAATCTGCTAAGTTTCCATCACTCTGCTGTTGACTGGTTATGATGAGAATTTACACCATGTTTAAAATATATGGTCAGAATGAGGTTAGATTGGTTGATCCACGTAATGAACTGAGAGGATAGAAAGTTAAATAAACCCTTGCCGAAGAAGCTGGGTTAGCAAGTTTTCATTGTTATGTCATTAAACAGTCTGGTCTTCTCGATTTATCTTTTCATATCTTGAGTTCATTATTGGGCTTGGTTACAGCAGCTGCAGTTCATAGTTATGGTGGAACCAGCTTGATGCTTGCTCATGCTTTATACCATCTTATACATATCACATGGTTTGTAGTTCCTGTCCTACCAGTGTACAACAGTCTACAACAGATGACCATCTCAAAACTCCCTCATGCTATAAACATCATATTCCTCAGATACTTGCAATGCCGCAGTGAATATCTTTGCGAATCAAATCTCTATGACAGTTATGGTTCGAGACCATTAGCCAAATGTGTAAAAGCGACTCTACAAAACTGTTGAGTCCCTCTCTTCATGCTTAAGTTTCATATGTTGTAATAATTGCCTTCAGCAATGTTTATTGGTGACATTTGTCTGTCCATCGGATATAACTGGAATGAACGCTTATATCGCACGCTGTCATGCAGTGCACGGAGTCTGATTTAAAACAGCATGAACGGGTAGGACAACAGATCATTATTTCAGCTGAATATTCTCCCATGCTCAGCAAGTGGCATTTTTCGCGTAACAGTTCACGAGAAGACGATGTTGTGACATCTTATCCGGTTGTCGGAAGTAATTAACCCCTGTGTCTGGTTCTCTAATTTAATTAGAATGACCCCTGGCCTCTCACATGACTTACCTCTCCTCTGTCCTCAGGGACAATATTGAGTGCACATTCCACTCTCCCTACTGCCGTCCCGCCAATGCAGGCCGACTTCTGCTTTGTCAGGCTCCCAAATTATTCCTCTGCGGTTGGCTTGTCTTCTGTTTACAGTTGTAATCCTTTCTCTTAAAAGAGACAAGTTGTTCTCTGTTTGCCCAGGTAGAGAGTCTATCTTACCATGGTGCAGTGATCCGTTGTGCGAGTGCTTATCTTGTCAAAAATCTTAGGATTTATTATATTGCTCCGTCGCTACTTCAACCATACTCCTGGGGATCTGGCAATCGCTATGGTCCTGAATCGTGTGATACCCTAAGTGTCATTGTTCATGGCGGACTGTTAAATGCTTTTGCAGCTGCTGCTGTCCCCTAAAAATACCATCAGCCTCGATGACAGCACTGAAGATAAGTAAGGCCCCTCCATTCACTTGCTAGCAAGAGCTAAACATAGATTGGATGGTAGATGCAGAGCAGAGTGCTGAGCTTACTTGAACCTTGCAATAAAACTGAAGGTGAAGAGTGGCATGGTGACCCTAGGAATTTAATCACTCTTTGATTTTTTTTTTGTTCCTTTGTTGTGACAAACAGAAAGGTTTATTGTATGGTTAGCAAGTGTTGGCTTCAGGTTACAGTATGTTGGTAGAGCATTGAGCATGGCGTATCTGCTCTTTACTGGCTAGCTGGGTGCTCTGCTTACCTAATTTCATATAGTCATTGGTAAAATGATGATGATATTTGAAATTCTGCATTATAACGCTTGTAGTACCTTATGTTCCATTTTGATAGGAAGACGATCCATGTGAAATGCTGTTTCCTTGGCTTTCGTGCCAACACTTTACCTTTTTTTTCATGCGAGAATGGAATGTAAATATGTGCTCAAACCTGATGGAATATATTAGTCTCATTCTAATCCTCAGAATGCAGCATCAGTTATTATTGTTTTTCAGAATGCTGTATTCTAAGTAAATCCTCAGGAATGTGAGACAGATTGTGAGTAGCACTCACAACAAAACACCAGGCCCTTGCTGAGAATCCTGATACAAAGCGAGCTATTTACGACACTCTAACACGGAACCAGGAGAGTTCAGGACATGAAAACCACCTAGGAGTAATTAGTCACTGATGAAGTGAACCTGTAGCATAAAAAAACAGCCTGATTATACATTTTTAAAATGTCTTTTTCCAGAACACCCGGAGCAGCGTCGTGGTGAGAACAGAATCTATTCCAGGACACACAGGGACGAGGCAAGGTACAGTATAGATGCATAGGGATGGGAGTCCATCACTGGTGCCTATTCATATTGAAGCAAAAACTATTTTATGTGTTAAAGACTATTCAACTAATTTTGATGGTTATCTTTGTATAACTAAATTTTACCATTAAATTCTACCATTAAAAAGCATGAAAGAGCAAGAGCTGCCAATGGAGTTTGTTTTTTCTATGGCACCTAATAAAGTTATGTAGCAGTTAAAAAAAAGAGGTGATCCTGGGAAACACTTTTTCCAGTGTGTGTGCGGTATGCAGTGCGACTGGGAGATGCTGCGTGGGTGCAGAGAGCCGTGACCCTCAGCTGTTTAGAAACTCAAGTGTCACTGTCTCACAGTGCCACCTCTCTGGTTTCAGGCAGTGCAAGTAATATGATCTTACGCTGGACCCGAACTAGTGTTCCAGCAGTAAAAGCGGTTTACCCCAGCCAGTAAAACCAGAAGGGGTTAGCGGTCCTCTTCTGAAACTTCTACGTTCTCCCAAACTGTTAAAGAACATATTAGCTAACAAAGCTAATATGCCCGTCTGCCGCCCATCATGCTGAAAATTTAAAGAATTATCTTCCATCAATAAGAGGCTATTTGGATACAGTAATTAAACAACATAAAAAATGTTCCTGAAAATCAGTATAATGAATAATGGAGATCACTAGCGGTCAGAAGCATTCGACAGGATACAGAAAGAACAGATCACCAAAGTCCTGCAGAGATACATGGTTTAGTTTGGAATTCACTTATTGTGACAGAGTGTGTCTCACAAAAAGTGAAAGCCTTAACTTTGCGCTATAGTGATATTAAATCACTCCAGAAATAATGGGGAAAAAAACATAATTATAATGTTTCCTTTCCTCTGGACTACATTCTGTTACTCAATATAAAAACTCACTGTCATACTTAAGAACGTACCGAGATATTAAATAGGACGTGATGTCTGATTTATCTGATTTTGTTACAGAAGTGGTAATTATGGAACTTGGAAATTACTTTGCTATAATATGATGTTTAAAGCATTACTATAACCAATTACATTGCTAATTGTGGAAATTACTTCGCTATCTTTTTGTGGAAGTGATGAAGAATTCATAATAGTTCTTGTGCATGAGAAACACAAAAACCCTGACGATAGTAAAAAAGTATTCAACTTTTTTAAAATTTGTTTTCTTAGATTTCATGTATTTGCACAGTTTTTTCACTTTCACTTTTTTTAGTGTAAGTAGAGTGCACCTTTGGAAAAGCATTACAAAGAAACTCAGGACTTCAAATCACCACATATGACATGCTGAATATAAGTATATAATTCGGTTTTCATCAAGAGATCAGGTGTGTTTTATGGTTGAATTAAAATGAAGTTGTTTTTAAGTCTGAGTGACAGATATCCCTGCGACATCTGAACAGGACGTGCAAAATAAGTGGGTGTCCTTTACTTCTGTGGGATCTATCACTACGTCAATGCACTTGACTTCATTAGGAAACTATGTGCTCAGCAACACAAAGCAGCACAGAGGGCAAGGATGCCCTGACCATACTGGCATTTACATGCATGTGGATCTAATACTCCCTCTGGTGGATAGGAGCTGTAATCAATAATAATCAATAATTAATTTCAGTGCAAGTGCGGTACATCAATCATTACGAATTACTTAATTTCAAATGTTCTTTTGTTGTTGAGAATAGGATCGCAGATTAATCAAATCCAAATGAAATCTCTTCCCTTCTTGTGATTTGTGCGCCTTCAGCTTGCACGCTACGCTATTAGTGGTTGGTTGTCCTTATCTGCTGAAATATGATTTGTATGCATTGATGCAGTGACTAGAATTAGTTAATAATTTACAAAGATTTTCTTTGTCACTAATTAGTATAATTTATTATTTCTTTACCACTGCCATTCTTAGGCCAGTCTGTGTACTTCTTCAGGCACCCTGCTTGCCCTGAGGACTGCAGATTTTGTAATATGAAGTGCCAAGATCAACATCATCCTGACAAGCCTCATTATACCACTTTGGCACATCATGGGACCAGCAGACCCACTTTCTATGTCTGGCTGCAGTCCTGCAGCAGTGCCAACTACATGCCTTTCAGGCCATTTGTATATAAGATGTATAGTCCAGTGCCAAGCGAAACAACTATTATAGCCTCACTTCCTTACCAATGAGAGGCGCCTGGGCTGTTTATACCCAAGCAATGGAAAAGCCAGAACACTGTTGCCTTGTACCTTTGTGGGGTTGGTGTCCAGCCCTGATACCTTTGTGGGGTTGGTGTCCAGCCTTGATACCTTTGTGGGGTTGGTGTCCAGCCCTGATACTTTTGTGGGGTTGTTGTCCAGCCCTGATACCTTTGTGGGGTTGTTGTCCAGCCCTGATACCTTTGTGGGGTTGGTGTCCAGCCCTGATACCTTTGTGGGGTTGTTGTCCAGCCCTGATACCTTTGTGGGGTTGGTGTCCAGCCTTGATACCTTTGTGGGGTTGGTGTCCAGCCCTGATACTTTTGTGGGGTTGTTGTCCAGCCCTGATACCTTTGTGGGGTTGTTGTCCAGCCCTGATACCTTTGTGGGGTTGGTGTCCAGCCCTGATACCTTTGTGGGGTTGTTGTCCGGCGCTGATACTTTTGTGGGGTTGTTGTCCGGCCCTGATACCTTTGTGGGGTTGGTGTCCGGCCCTGATACCTTTGTGGGGTTGGTGTCCGGCCCTGATACCTTTGTGGGGTTGGTGTCCGGCCCTGGCTGTGTGTGTGAAATCTGATCGTTCTCCCTGTGTTTGTGTGAGGTACTTTCCAAAAGTCCAAAAAGATGTGAGTGTCTCTGAGTTGCCAAATGTTTGAAATTGTGATTGTTTGTGCCCGGACATAGATCAGCATCTGAGTGTTTTATCTGCCATTTGTACCAGAACAGGTAGATTTGATTGTGTGTTTTTTAACATAGCGGATAGAGATTTTATTTTTATTTTCAAGGTTTTCCATGCTGTTTTGTATACCTATTCTTCCTATGTAATTTCTTTGACACATCTCCTTTTTCATTTGTGCTGATTCCCTCAAAGACAATGTACCTGCCATTACTATCTCTATCATCTAGCTGTAAACTCTGATGCTTGATAAGGAGCACTTTACAACACTGAGATTTATGATAATATCTCCAAACAAAGGTCTCCTTTTGGTTGAGCTCAAAGACTCTTTAACATAATTGTTAACAAATAACTTGAAGTGTGTCTCCTATGAGAAGTGGAAAGATTTACGGACAAGCAGTTTCCCTCTCAGCTTATTTTATCCCACCTGTTACATTCCAGGCAAAGTCAACATTCCAATAGGCATGTCTGTGCTATAACGTTCAGAATCTGTGTTTTGGGGATTCAATGACAGTAACATAAACCAAACTTTTCTGTAGGCTTATACCTATACCTTCCTTACTTTTGCTGTTTATCTACCCTCCTCACACGTTCAGTCACTCAGCAAACGACGCGTAGGATCCTGCTCACTTACAGAGCCAAGTCATCACCTGCTTATTGTCACATCCACACAACCAAAATAGCGTAATATAAATAAAATGTGCTAAAAGTGAATATATTGTGTATGACTCCCTATGTCATTAAGGTAAGGGTGGGTGTGTATGCAAAAAATAATGACTGTAATAGTAACATTTTGCAAATCCACAAGAAAATTATGTTAGGGCATACAATTTCAGATTGGCTAGATTTTACACAGTTTTTCATACTTTTTTAATATTTGATTTTGCACTGTCATAATATCATTTAGAGCACTAGAGTCCACCAGTGGGTGAAGGATGAATTAAAAGTTACAAAGAATTCATTCCTCAAACTATATAGCTGCTATAAAGTCCTATTATTGGCTATCGATATTTATTGCGCGGAAATTAAATTTAATTTAACCCGAGAGCACAAAAAGACCGTTGCATTGAATTTGAATGTTGCAAGATCTTTATGTTCACTAGGTGGCGATAGGGATGTAGCTATTCAAATTTCATTTCACATAGCTGATGAAGTGCTTTTACACCAAACGATGTACTTCAGATTAATTGCCTCTGTGTCCCTGTATATTTGACTGGACATCTGAAATGTATCAAAGAATTATAATGTTATTGTACGAGATGTTCTTGGTTTCTTGACAGATATGCTCGGAGTCAATGTTCTTGAGGCTGCAGTTTTGTGTCTGTTCTTTTTATTGATGTCCTGATTCATGAAGTAGTTTTCTTTGTTGGCAGTTGTGTGACAGTTATACGGAAGGTGGTATCTGATCTCTCTCAGTTCAACTTCCATCATTTACAGTTAAAACAGTTCACACAGGGAAATGTTTGAGGAGCAGTGCAGGGAGATAACAGGGGGATAGTAGGCATCTGGAACTTAAATGGCTACCTGAAGAGCCTGGAGGGTCAAAAGTTCCACCCTCCAGGTAAATAGCTAAGCAGTGTGATAGAAAAGTATGTTGGATTGGAGGCCTGCGTGTGTGAACAGGACGGGCTGCCAATGACATGTCTGGAAACAGATGAGGCAGATTCCAAGCCAGGGGCTGTGGGAGAAAGGCTAACAGATGCCCCCAGGATTCCCGGTTTAACTTCCCACTCCGTAAATCTCAAAGGTCTTTCCTGAACACTTCCCTTCCCACACTTCCCTCCCCTAGCACCCCCACGCACTTTCCACAGAGAAGCAGAGGTATTTCCTGTGCGTCTTGACTCTGCCCTGTTTTTAACATTATTTCACAAATGCACAAATTATTGGCTTGGCAGTGTTCATGCCTATCCTCGGCTTTTTTCATGACTGGCTAAAGGATGTTTATTGGGAGGCAATAAATTAATCACTCAAGAAACAGATCATTTATAGAAACTTTTTGTCTTGGGGATTGCAGCATTTTGTATGTCAAAACTAAAGTTATGTTAATTGCATGCATATCTGTCCAGATTTCTGTCACATTTATGTATCAAGTAGATGTGGGGTGAGAATTTTTGTTAATCATAATACTTCTTTAGCGTCACCCTGTCAAACATTAAACAATATTTAGTACTAATGTGTATTCTTGTCTCTAGGTTACTGATGTTGGACTGCTGACTTCAAAAGGAAGTTATAGTAAAAGAGAAGTTAAATATTAAATAATAGCCATGGATGCTCAGTTTGTAGCAGAGATATGGTGCTGTGGATTATCATTTAAGAAAGTGGTATGATTACACCAAGACGGTGGGATTTAATGTGGACCAGGCTGTGTTTCTCATTTTCACATAGTTTTTCACTGGATACCTGGGTAAATATGTCATTCTAAAATGCACTTTGTGTCAGTTTATCCCTCACAAATTTACTGAAAATATGTTTTGAGTGCAATGAGGTGTTGCTTACATGTGAATTGCTTTTATTTTTTCAGATCATTAGCATGCTGTGTTTAGCTAGTTTTACACACCCATCGTCTGGCCAGAAGCTCAATGGGATCTCCTAACTGACTTTCATTAGACTTGCTTTTTCATTTTATTAAGCCTTGTATAATTTAAATGAAAATTCAACTTATTGATACATGGAGGGATGTTTGAGGTAGGCCTTAGGCCTTAGATCTCAGTATAAATAATATAAATATAACTCTGACTTTTCAAATATGCTCCTGTGAAGAAAGCCGAATCGTCATAAAAGGTTCAAATAATTAACCACAAATAGAAAGTTTAAGAAGTAATAATTAATTCATTGAGTATTCTTTACATATATGCAGAGAAACACAGTTATAGATATTTATATCTGTAATTCACATACAGTACAGTATATACATCAGAGGAATCATCTAATGATGTCTGTGGGGACAGTGTACGTAGATGAAAGGACAATACAGAAACTCCTCACTTAATGACCTGCCTGTTTAATGACCACCCAGACGTACGACTGGCTCTCTGACCAGTCCGAACTGTATGCTATACGAGAACTTTGGCCATGGACTCGACAGCGTCTCAGCGTCAAGTTTTCATCTTGCATCAGCCTTTCTCAGTCTCAGTCTTGTTCCCGCAGTCAGTCTTCACTACTGCCTTAGCAATCAATAAGGCTACATACTTCATTTATTAATTTGTACTTCATTGTGCACCCCATAGTACAAGATGTTGGCAAAAAGTAATGCATATTAAAGCTGTTTATTACAATATATAGTACAATACTGTATAAACATTTATAAATATACTAAAAGTTATAAATGGTGCAAAGGTGACATCAAAACAATAACCAAAGATGGTCGACACAAACCCACTGCCAGTACGGTATGCTGGAAATATTGGTAAGAGGCGGCTCCTCGCTTATCGATCAATTGGCTTAACAACCTAATCGTAGGAACAGAACTCGGTCATTAAGTGAGGAACGTCTATACTGATGTCTAAAGAGCGACATTTGGAGTAGCTTCAACATGTAACACACCGCAGATGCCTGTGGGGCTCCTTTTTTTTATTCTTTGGGTCTGCTTTGGGGCTCTTCTGCCCCAGAGTGAAACCATCACCTTGGCAGCTCCCCATGGAGAATTTCATTCAACACTTGCCACTCCAGGCCAAGTTCTGAGTGGACTCATGATACAGTAGGGAGTTGTGTTTTTGCTTTATTGCAGGTCGACTTCCTGTCCACCTACTGCAGTTTGGAGCCCGTGCATCAGGTTACTCTTTACTGACCTCACATCTCCAGCTGGCTATCTCCGCAGTTCCTCCGCAGCTGACGTCTCTTTCAGCACAGGGACATTGTTGTTACAGGTGTGTCTGTTGAGACATCATCTGCTTTGAGTTATAAGGTCCCAACAGGTGCACTGTTAGCTGTTTGGTGTAAATAAGCAGTGCCATTTTAAAGATTATAGTAGCAATGTTGTGGCTATATTTCCTTTTGTTAACTTTATATGGAAGTATACAATAACCCGTGAGGGGGGGGTATTCTATTTTTTCAAATTCTTTTAACCACAATAAACGAAGCCCCTGCGAAGACCAAAGAAAACTACAAAGAACATATATAAGGCTATAAGGCCTAAATAAAATTACTGTTCATAGTATGAGCAGGGAGGCAGGAAATTTTATGCAGAAACCTGATTGTTCATTAAGTGTATATATATATATATATATGTAAAAGATGTACTTTATTCTGTGAGGAAATTCTTTTTTCACAAACTCCATGAAACACGCATATGCATATAATGTAACAGCAAGCTTGGGGGGGTCAGTCACAGAGCAGGGTCAATCTGTGAGGGCCACCCCTGGAGCTAGGGGTCAGGGGACTTGCTCAAGGGCATCAGTCTGTCATCCCTGGGATTCAAACACACAACCTTCCGATCGTAGGCATAGACTTCTAATGCATTGAGCCACTAGTGCGCCTTCAGCTTGCACGCTATGCTGCCTGGGGTGGGGGCTAATGCTCTCTGGCTCTTCATGAGCCCAGAATAAGTGCTTGGAAGATGGATATGAATAATGGTGCCATTTATTAGCCGATTATGAAATTCTTCATGTACCGAAATGCAGTGCTGTAATGTTTGCATTCAGTATTCTTGCATTTTTTGAATTTCCAACAAGCTAATGCTTACTGTCAGGATAGTGGGTGGCGGGTCTGTGCCGGTCTGGGTTTGAGACAGCAGGGATTCCTATGGAAAGCCCTCCAATTCTCAGAGGATGATGCTTTCGGGAAAGCAAATTCAGTCATCTTTGGTGTTGTGTAAAGTCATTAAAGTTAGTTTTTGCAATACTGAGATGGACTGGAACCTATTCCAAGGACCCATCCATAGTGGAGAGAGGGTCCATGGATTAAGATATTATTTGCAGTTAAATCAGTTCTGTTTTGTTATTTAATGTAATGTCAATGTAAATGAAAAAAAAAAATAGAAAAAATAAAGTAATTTGCATGAGTTGAATGCAAACAACTTTTTCATTGTTTTTCATCTCAGATAGGAAAATGACAGTTGTGGTCTTCTCTATCAAATGCACTGCACTGCAAAGATGCACTGCACTCAACAATTTAATTTCCAGTAAGACCTGGGCAAGACTATGCAGTATTTTCAAATAAGCTTTGTGTTTGTTCCTGGGACTTGAAAGATGGAAAATTTCTATCAACAACCAGCAGGCAATGTTTTTCTAGCTGTATAAGCCATTAAAAAGGGACATGCTAAAATCTTACCGCTCTGCTGTTCCATAGTGGTTAAAAACACACTAACATGTACAGAGCAGTTTGTATTTTTTGAGCGACGTGCCCTGGTTTTTATCTTGTCATCAGTGTAATGACAATTATGCAACTCATAAATATACCCTTCAAATATCAGACTTTACAATGTATTAACATGGCTGTTGATTTTAAAATACAAAACAACTGTGTTTGGCTAATGTTCATTTGAGCAGAACTTGAAACCATGCTTAAACATAATTGCACAAGAGGCTGCAGTCGGTGCACGCAAACGTGATGTTGTAATTGGTAAATTCCCAAGCTTCAAAAGACTTGGATCCCCTCCCCCCTGCACCGCTATTATAATAATCCCAGAGATCAGTGTATGAAGATGAGCAGCATCCTTCTCTGCTTGTCCATGCAACAACTGCTCTTTCGTACATGTTGTAACATAAACAGCACTCTTGCCTCTTTTCATTGTTCATGTTTCTCTAAATTTAAGGTTCTAGGGAAAGGAAACGTTCGGATTTCTCTAAAGGCATCTGCAAATCCAGATGCATGGATATCTAGGATGTTTTGACTTGTTACATATTTCTTGATGGAGCTGAGGAACCGTCCAAGCGGCTGGAACTAAATACCTAAAGAAGTAAACAGACTTCTGATAAACTCATTTTTGACCTCATTTGACCTCAGATGTTTCACTAATGGGTAATGGAATTAAAGCATATTACTGTGACTTGAAACAAAATGAGGTGATTTCATGATTGTTTAACGGTGTCACACCTTCACTTAAATGAGGCAGTGTCCTGTGGGACACCCTGAGAGATCACTAGGCACATTATGAGCAGTGCCTAGGGCAGCAACAAAGCTGTGAAGTTTGTCGTTTCCGTTTTATTGCATTGCAAATGAATACTTTCACAGTTTTACAGTTAGCTAGCATGAATAGATATGTTTTCCTTTTAGTGGTGAGTCTTTCCTTTACAAAACATTTAATTTAACCTGATAAAGTCTAAGGTTATGTAAATATAAATATAAAAGATTGCATAAAATTCCCAGAGTTTCTCTGATAACACTTGATAAAGAAAAGCTAAAACATTACGTGAGATTTACACAACACCGTGATACTCGCATATCTCCCCATAACAATATAAAAGAAACACGTCCAGTCATTCAGTGATGTATTGATTTTTTTTTTTTTTTTGAGTAGCATTCATGAGAAACACCAAATGATTTCCACCCTCTGCACGACCTGGAACAGTATGTGCATTTCAGCCTTCATGAAACCATGACTGGTGCAGCCTCTACTGTGACACAGCTGTTAATAAAAGGCTTCCAGCGGATGTGTAAGATCACAGAGCTGCCCTGTGGTCTGAGGTTCTGTGAGTTTTTCTCAGATCCTGCAAGTGGAAGTTTGCTGCAAGTTATTTAATTGTGGCGGGTTAAACTTTATTTTGTTTTGTCTGGCACCATTTCTCTGGCTCTCTGATTCAATAATAAGACTTTACATGTTATCCTTATACTTTTCTACTTATTCAGAGAAAAATGAAACATTTTTTAAAACTTATTTATTTAGCAGACGCTTTTACCCAAAACATTGTACAATTCAGAAAGCAGGGACACGCAGCCCCTGAAGCAATTGGGGATCTAGGGCTTTTCTCAAGGGCCCGGCAGTGACATCATTCTGCTGACCACAAGATTTGATCGCGCAACACACCACCCTGAAACACAACTCATGTTGCATCTGTTATCTGTTAGTAAGAGTGTGGGCAGAATATTACCCATTTGGCTCTATTTAACGTTGGAATTAAGAACTGGAAGCAGAGTTGATGGATCCTATGAGTGCATGTTTTTGGTCAATTTACACCTGGCATGAGGCCCATCATTTAAGAATATATCTATAGTGGATTTGTAGGAAGCAGACTGTTTGTATTTTATATTGGACAACTTGCTTTTTCATGTTTGATTCCACGCTCACGTGGAATTCATCATGGTTTTTGTTCATGATCTGTGAGCTTAGATTCTAGAAGATCTGCTGTAAGCAGTTGTTCACTCTAGAGGGACGTAGGAATGGATTAAAGGGTTTCACACGCACTTGTAACCCTGGATGAGATGAAGAACAGTACAATAGTGTGGATTACACCTTTTGTAGACCAGAAAGGAAATACTGGATGCTGACTGGCAGTATGCATGCCTCACAAAAGACTTGAATGAATAAAATAAGTGATTGTGGTTTTGTTGAGCTGGCATACTTGCTCACATGCTTTTGTCTTAGGACTCAACCGAAGGCTGTCATTTAAAACAGGTAACAAGGCCAGACACACTCCAGCACAACATAAGGCACACGTACATCTGCTCACAGGCCATTAGCAAGCACCAGCTCTCCTGAACTGCGTATCTTTGAGTTATTGGAGAAAAATACATTAGGGATATTCATAATTGGATGCACACACATACTCATTCACAAATTCCAACCAGCCATATAAGTGTGAGACAACCACGTTACAAGCTCAGTGATTATGCCACACTGACTGATAGACCCTGGATTGGATGCCAGTCCATCATAGGATATATATACATCCATACAGTCACAGCACTTTCAACTCACCAAAACATCTCCGTGTGTTTTTCTAGTAACCTAGAACATCAAACAGAAAATGTATGTATGATGTGAGGAATGGTTCAGCTCATTCACTAACAATAGGCAGCAGGCAGGCTTCAAATTAATGAATGAATGAGCAAATGAATATCTAATTTGAGAAACTTATAATGAGTCAGATATGTGTACTGAAATCGTCTTGAAAGAATGCTTAGAATCTGGCTTCAAATACATTTTTCAATTACAAGTTATTTACATAAACATTTACTTGTTCCCATGAATATAACCTAAAACCCATTCAGGGAAAAAAAGATGTAGTGTGAAGCTTTTCTTAGCCTTGGTGATGCATTTGGCTTCACAGTGGAATGCACTTTGGGTAGGAATATAGACTTGTCTATAGACGTGTCTAAACAGGAGCTCTATCGTCTGTGGATACTGAGGGCTGAGAGGAATTTGCTCTGCTTCAGTTCAAGCACCTGAGCATTCCCATGTTCCTACCCAGTCCTGCATCTGCACTTTTAGTAGAAATTAAGCTTTTTTCACTTTCTTTTATTTTAATTTTAAGTTTTAAGAAGAAGTTTGTAATACTACTTCGTACGATCGTTGTGCAAGCTGTTTTATGTCTCGATCATATCTAGATATCATTTAAACTAAATTTGTTTTTCTATTTTTAGCTAGTTAAGTATACCTCGATATTAGTATATGTACACAATGGAAGGCAGGTGGCTTGGTGCTCGATACTGTTGTCTCATTATACCTCTATGGTTGGAAATCTAAAACCCACCTCTGCTCCATGTGTATGGACATCAGTTGTGCTCCCATCACTGTGCTGGTTTCTTCCAGCTACTCCAGTTTCCAGTCTGTAAATCATCCACAGTGTGTGTGCAGGATAGCATCCCGTGCTGCCGTCTGCCCTATAGCCCTCTGTGAGGCCTCTGTCACCCTGCGTTTGGCAAAGGAATGCGTTTCACAGTGTAATAAATCTTTTAAATTTAGGCATAATATTTATTCACTGAACCTGCCCATTTAGGTTAATAATTATTATTCAGGGCTGTGTCAGAAAGACCTATTCAAAAGTACCAACTATTCAGTCAACACTTACAAAGTAGGCAAAGAGGAATTCACTCTGATCTGCCATTTGTAGTGTTTGTTTCAGAATAAAGTGCATCAATAACCCAGCAGTTCATTATTTGAACGCTCTTTTCGTTTTTTAAGTGTCTATAACCTAGTTTAGCGCACATATTCAGAGCTGCAACACAAAGGGGTGGACGATACTGCGGCTTTTTAAGTTAAAATATGATGATTTTTCTGTATAGTATTTGTTCTGCAGTGACGAAAAGCAACCATTAGCCCAAACTGGTAATACGACAAAGATATTTTCAGTTTAAATTTCTTTGTATTAAATTTTATTTAACGTTTCAAACTTATGAATTAAGGGAATTAAGGTTTTGTTTGGGAGCATTGTTCACAAACGAACATTGGCGTGCTGCATTTGAAATGGTCGTAATTAATACAAACCAAATAAATAAACGGTGTAAGTGAAAAAGCGACCACAAATAGTTAATGACCGAAGGGCGACGCTGGTCCTGGTGACTGCCGTTCTTTACCCTGTCAGCTTGAGATCGCGATCCCTCCCTATGGAGACGCGTTAGGACCCTGAAGGTTCGCGTTTCTCCGACCTTGCCGGACACTTTTCCTCTCTCTCTCTTGTTAGGAGTCGGGCTGCCCAGGCTCATCAGCTGGTCTCAGGGCTTTGACTCGCAGCAAAAGTGGGAAACGGACGGGGCACCTTTAGTTCATCTCTACCGATATATCTCATGTAGTCTTGTAAGTGATCAAAAAGGAATCTGAGATGCACAAAAGGTAAATATGCATCTACCTCTGCTCAGCCAGACAATGGAAGTTCTTCTTAGAGAAGCATTTAGATATTTATGTATACTTTACTTACAGGTGTTACTTGTTGTTGGAGCCCTTAATATGCCTCATCATTTTTATCGTCATCCCAGGAAAATCGCAACGGATGGGTAAGTGTGCGTTTTTTTGTTTTTGATTCATTTAACAGAATCGGCTTATTAAACTGTTGTACTCTGCTGAGTTGATTACTTTAGTGTATAGGATGGTATTCTTATCTATAAGGAAGAATGACGTCTCCGGATAACAATTGGGTTTAATAAATCTTGAAGCACTTTTATACCTTGCAATGCTCTTTGAATGAGATATTGCCGCAAACAACGCGCGATTTTGGAGACTGCGCAGTGTTGTTGAAAGCAACTACTAAAACTACACATAACCCAAGTGATTAGATCATTTTTACTCAATCTATAATAATGATTTCATTGTTTATAGCATTTTTGGAACAAAGAAACACTTTGTTAATATATCTTAAGGCAAAAAGACATTTTTCCGATTTAATACTAGCTGCAATATTTTCAAAATAAAATGTCGCAGTATAAGCAAATTACTTTTTTACGTTTCACTGTTGTGCACCACTGGTTTTCTGGCACTTTATTGACGTTTTTTGTCCATCCCAAAATATTTTAAAAAGTACATGTTAGACCGTAATGCCCATGTCTAGTGAATACTACGTGATATTTGATCCAGAAGATTGTGTTTCTTGTTAAATGCAGAACATTATTTTTGGGGGGTAACAGGCCACTGATTTATAAGTAAACATGCAGCGGAGGACTATTGGAGAGTTACTGTCATGTTGTGTCCAAACTGGAAGATGCTGTAGTGCTAAATTCAAATATGTTAATGTGAGTTAATGGTATTAACTGTGATTAAAGTGATGTGTGCTGCTGGTGCCAGTTTTGGGCGATTCTTTAAGATGCATTGTTTAGTGTTAACATGTGGGCCTGGGTTATTTTCTTTGAGCACCTGACCAGCGGGAAGGCTCACAAGTCAAAGACGTTTGGCTGTGACAGAGTTGTGGCTCTGCACACTGTTCACAGTTGGGCTTTCTTACTTTCTAAGTAGGAGGATTAGTGCAGATTAAATTTTCTATAGAGTGTTTTCAGTTTGGTGATTGAGACAAAGACAGCACTCTGGCAAGAGAATGGATGAAATCCAGGGATGTTTAATTCTTGTTGGTTTCTGCTGGCTGCCTGTATCGTTGTTTTAAACGTTCATTTTAGAAGGATGGACCCAGATGTAGTTACACATACTGTAGTTCACTTTTTGGATGTTGCAGGTCAACCAGAAATTCTGAGAATATTGAATAGAAAGGCTTAATTATGTTTTTTTTTTGCTTGTCTGATGTATATAAGTAATGAATGTGGAATGTGAAAATACACAGTACTATAGTTTGGTACCTGGATATTTAATTACAAATACTGCAATGTCTCATTGTTCAGTTTGATAAATATTCGGTGGGTTAGTCAGATGGAAGGCAACCGAGAAACTGAGAAGACCCCCATAAATATTTGATTGATGGAGATCAGTGTGGCAGCTTTGATATTAGCCAGACAAAGACTGGTCCTCACCACCTCTTAAGAGCAAGACCCATTGCAGATTTGGCAGTGCTTACATGTTGATGAGCATTTATTAAAAATCATTTATTTTATGATACCTTGATTTATGAGTTGCCCATGTTGGTTCTTGCAGAGTATATAAACAATATATATTTTAAAAATAATAACCAGATACTTTGCCATAGCAATAGCATTAAGGGCGCAGGAATGGTGTACCTGTATACTTTACAATCACACATTGATTATATTTTCTTGACATAATTAAAGTGTATCAAGTTTATCAATTTTGCCTAATGAGACTTCGAACTTTTGTGGAGACAGGAGTAATTGTTTTAAACAAACAATTAAAACATGAAATAATATTTTCAGCAGTACTTACATCTTACTTTATATTCAAACTTGACTGCAACATTTGAGGACAGATTTTAAGTGCTCTAAATTTAATGCTTAGATGTTGCATTAAATATGAAAAATGAAGCGTTTCATTCAAGTCATGGTAAATAACAGATCGCAACAAAGGGAAGGCGGGCGTTTGTGAACAGGGAAAGTTCATAGACTTCAATTTGCTTTTGAAATGTTGAATGAATAAGGATGTCAGTTGCTGGTTAATTGATGAAAATAAGAGTTGTTGTAATCAACTGAAAGGAAATATTAGATAACAACAGCAGATACTCATTATCAAAGTTAACATACCAGGTTCATCTTTAGAATAGATATTTAAACCATGGTTTTGAATAATTCTTCTCATTCATCACTTCTAGATTTATAATCAGATTAGCAAGTGATTAAAAATTGGATTGTTTCCCACTGATTCTAAAAACAGTCACATTTCTCATTAATAGCCCTTTTTGGTGTATTTAAATTGTATCGATTATACTTTTATAGAAATGGAAAAAAATAAACGTCCTAGGGTCAAAGAAAGCGACTTGCCTCACCTTGTCAAGGTGGAGCTGTATAAATGATTTTAAGTGCTCGGACTTGTTTTGGGGAGGATATGAATACCAAATCATAAACCACAAATTATAAACCAACTTCTCGACAATTTAACTTCCATCAATCCATTTTCCAAAACTGCTTGTCCTATTCAGGGTGACGGGGGGTCCGGAGCCTATTCTGGAGGCTATGGGCGCAACAATTTAACATTTATAATGCTTTTTTTTACTACTTATTAGTAGAGTCAGTGTTTCTTAAAGCTTATGAAATTTTTGTGTGGGAGCAGTCAACGATCGCCATCGCAAGTATGGCATGTACAGTACAGGCTCCCCAGTGACCCAGTTGGGTTCAATAATCCACGGATTTACCACTCAAAAAAACAAATTCTCTAAATGGTATTTTTCTCCTGGATTTGTTAAGATTTTGTCAGAGCCCAGGAGGGGGTCCATTAGCATGTGAGGAATGCTGAGGCAGATCGTGGGATTGTGGCATAGCCCTTTTGTGAATGACAGCGCATGGGGAAGTACTGTGTCCTCGACATGAACTGCTAAGACATAACCCTGCTTTCTGGGATTAAGCAGTTGAGAATGATATGCTAAAATTTTGGGATGTACATGAATCCAGTGGGTTTCATTTTTGAAATATATTTTTCTTGTTTCTTGCTATTATTGACACTGCCACTGTTGAGATGTTCTGTGATGCAAGAGTTATTGTGTTTCTATGGAAACAAATGCTTCGCTCTTTATCTTATCCCTCACTTGTCAGCCTCGTCTTCTTGCCCTTTCCCGTCCCTTGTTTGCAAAGCCCGGGGTCTTAGTGAGCCATTCTTTTAGTGGCTCGCAAGGAAGCAGCATGTGTTTTGAGACTGGAGAATGCCATTTTGATGAGTTAGAATGTTTATGTCCACTTTTTGTCCACACACAGTTCCTGTGGAAACTGTCGATCATCTTATCAATAAAACAGTTGGGGAATGTAAGGACAGAACACATCAAGGGGTCCTTATATATGAACAAAGGAAAGAATGCCACAAAAAGCCAGCCGCTTATGTGCCGAAAAAGTATTGAACTGGATCTTGTTTTTGTTGTATCGCCAGTAATTTCGTATATCGAATGGATGGATTCCCTACTGATAGAACGTACTTTGCTTTTCTGGAGAGTACATAGACTGAGCTACTGTAGTGTAGGGTTGATGTACTATTTCAGTACAGATTTATTATTACATGAACAACTCAGTTGTTATATCTTAGTTTTATTTTTAATGCAACACATCTGGACTCCTTCCTGTCT
This sequence comes from Mormyrus lacerda, assembly GCA_015163995.2. Classification (NCBI taxonomy): domain Eukaryota; kingdom Metazoa; phylum Chordata; class Actinopteri; order Osteoglossiformes; family Mormyridae; genus Mormyrus; species Mormyrus lacerda. Next base: position 8,434,580 of record JAABNX020000040.1, read on the forward strand.
GGAACTTGTTTTTGAAGCTTTTTCTGTCTGTTGTTACAAAACAGTGTAGAAGGACTTCCAGGTGGTTCTGCATAATTGAACACTGGAATTGTCATTGGATTACTGAATCTTAACAATAACTTTTCTTCAGTTTTACTGTAGGAATTTTAATAACTTTTCAGCATCACAAAAAATGCTTAAATTGTATTTGTTTGCTTATTTTCAGTGTTTGAATTGTTTTGGTTGTATGTGATTACCCCGTCTTTTGTCTTTACTTATCTTTATCTTACTGTGCAATTGTGTGTTTTGCGCTACTGTAAAGCCGCAATTTCCTTTGAGGTTAATAAAGTATCTGTCTGTCTATCTTATGATAACGGCTCAAATGTTTGGATGTGGTTGCTGTAGATCTTTATGACTTATTTATACTGGTAAAACTGTAGACCACAAAACCAAGTCATTTTTATGAAAAATCTGTGAGTAGGAGACAGATAGTTAATGGATATGTGCAAGTCCTGAATGAAATGTGAGTCCCATCTCTTACATTACACACAGCACTGGGTATGAGCAGTGGAGATGAATAGGGCCCGGCAGTCAGTTAAAGTAACTTCATACTTTGTGTAACTGTATAATGAATCAAATAACATTTTTAAAGGAAAATATGCTACAGAACAATTTAAAACAATTTATAGGGCATTGTCCGTGTGTGGTCATTTGTTGCAAATGATTCCATAGGCTAAGCTTCACATAAACATTCAGTTATGGGGGAGACAAATATCAGGATCCAAAAACAGGTTTTTGCAGAAGCAATTTCCTCATGCGAAGTTTATATAGGGTATGTGGTTTGTGATCATGTTGGTCTCGGTTGTAGCAGGTGTGGACAGTTACAGTAGCTGCTGTTAACTGGGGTCAGTCTCTGTCACAGCAGTAATTCCCAGCTGCTTTAATTTGCCACCAGTTAAATTTACAGCTCAGACTAGCTCAGACTATTGGTAAGGATATCGCTAAAAGATTAACATTCATTGGCCTCTTCAGCCTCTATTATAGTAGACTCTTACAGCCATAAATACCAGTAGCAGTTATTCAAAAAAGGTGAATGGCAGGCCAGCCGTTCATGCCCTTTCGTGAGTCTCATGCATGCAGGGATAGCTGGAGGTCCAGAGGTCGCACTCATACTATATATTTAGCCCAAAAGTTCTTTCGAAGCCTATCGATTTCTTTAGGGCAACAGCTGGGAACTGGATAGTAGTGCCCTCAGTTCACTCTTGTTTGGACCGCAGTCCTGCATCAAAGCGATCCAATTTATGCACGATTTGTCAGCACGTAGTGTGCATCTCTGGATTTAGGGCTGAGTTGGCTTATCATGGCATAGTGATCTCTTTGTACCAAAAAGTCCTACTGAAAGTCCCACAATAAGTCACTGTGCATCATTCTATAAACAAAAATGTCAAATCAGTACAGGCAGTCCACAGGTTATGAACGAGACCTGGTCCCTAAGTCTGTCTTTAAGTTGAATTTATAGGTAAGTTGGAAAAGGTACATGCAGTTCTTATTTACCGTCACTTAGTTAAATGTTTGTCTTAGTACAGATGCTTCTCTACTTATAAACTTTCAATTTACAAACTTTCAGATATACAAACGAAGAGGACTGCAAGTCCAAGTTGTGTTCCTTGGGCTCTCTTCTCCTGTCCACAACATCCACTTTTTCTTTCTGCACACAAATTCCGCGTCATACGACTTCTGGCACAGCAGCGTCGCGTGCGTACTCCCAGCATCCTAGTTCTTTGTACTTGCGTATACCCTTAAAATGATGTTGAATAATGACTCATGAACATTTCAAGTTACGAACAGCCGCTTGGAACGTAACACATTCGTAAGTAGAGGAGCGTCTGTATATAGAGTATATATTTTAGCTTTCTATGCATATAAAACACTTTCAAATACACTAAAACATTGTGATAATACTATACATAATAACAATAGTAATACAATAATAATTAAAGTAGCTACATCCAGCACTGTTCTGTACCTCAAGCCGACAAACCGCTGAAGCTGTTCATGTTTTCAAGAGCTTCACAAAGTGTGTGTGTTGGTTATTATGAACCATTGTATTTAAGTCAGATTTTTAATTCAATGTGCTTTATGATACAATTATGAGTGTCCATAAGTCATATTTTTTTAACATGGGGACTGACTGCAATTAGAAAAGAGCCTCATAATGTAGAAGTAATATGCTTTTACAAGAAGACTATCACTGAAAAGGACAAGGAGGGCTTTACCTTTTGAAGTCTATTGTAGTATTTTCAGTTGAGTGGTTTGGTGCTGCATATCAGCTAATGTATTCTTCCCTTTGTTCTGCCCTTAGTGTTGTCTGTTTTTTTCCCTTTTTTAGGGACCATGCAAAATATTCTTGCAAGTTGTGCTGACAGCTGTTGTTTGTTATGTGCTGTCTGTGGTTATCCTCTGATGTTAGCTCTCACGTTGACCTGCTGTTAAAACACAGAGCTGTTGTTACCTGATTCCACAGGAAAGCCGTAATTATTACTTGGACCATTATTTGGTCGTTCCCATTGTTAAACGCACAACCAATAGCCATAATTAGTGCTAAAATCACCCTTAGTACAGTTTAGTACTCCGTAAATCTGAGGCATTGAAGCTTAATTATCTCATAATGAATGCCATGTCTGTAGTGTTACTTTAGTTATTATAATTTAATATTTTTTTTTACAATTTATTTTGCAAGCAACTAGTGTACCACATATGTGTGTGATCTTGAGATTTATCTATTTGACTGAATGTAACATAAATGTGAGTTCTATGACTAACTACAATAAATATTTTTACTGCCCTACTTTATTATTATAATATTGAAATAATCCATCAAAAGTATATGATTACCCTGGCATACCTACAGACAGCGTCTTCTTTTCTGGTGGTAAGTCATTCTGTATTGCCGGCCAAAGGAGGGGGTCCTGGGTATGTTGTACTATACCTGTCAGCATACTCAACTTCTACCATTATGTTACTGTATACACCTTCTGTGAGGACTTTGCTTCCACTAACATCCATTATCACCGTACAAGTTTCATCTTTCTGTTTGGGCTTCTGACTCAATTTTTTCTTAAAATTATTCTTGCAACAAAATATTATTTGACCTCAATTACAACATCAACATCAATAATATCTGCATATTGAACTTAAGGGTTATAACAATAGATTTTACTTTATTATCATTGTTATTATTATTGTTTTTGTTGTTTCTGCTATTGTTAGCAGAATCTTTCCATCTTTCTCCACACCTCAGTTGACAGGTAGCATTATACAAACGTAAGTCTTCTGTCTTTACAACTGATCTGAGAATATGGCTGACTTGCACTCTGCCTGTCTTAGGACAAACAGATCTACAAGGGAGGTCTCTCTCCCCCTCTGCCCAAAAGGATAGATACTACATGTCATCACCCTTTGTCTTTCGCTTGGGATAAAAGTCTGATAAGACCCTGGCAGAATTGTCTTAAGGGACAGGATGGAAAATGGAGGCCACTTCCAAGCAGGAAGAAACTCAGGTTTTTGAATGCATTCATCCAGAGTCTTTTATTAATCTCAAAGGGAGGTCCTTAGCCTATAGAGCCTAGCTAGGCATTGAACATTAGATGCTGATGTTAAGGGTGTGAAAAAGGTCATAGGTTATGCTCTCCTATGGTGCCTATTGGGTCTGGTGCTGGAGAGTTACGGAGAGCGATTTATGAACTAGTTTATAATTCTTGATGGTTTTTTTATTGATTGTAATGATGTCAATGTAACATGCTTTACCTCATTGACTATTTTAGAGGCTGGCTCTTTATGGACAGTGATGCATGTGCTCGTTAATAAATTAACTGAAGCATTACAAATGTAGAATGAGTGAAACTGCGGCTTAAGTGGATGTATGAAAAATAGCATGTTTGGATTGTTCGGTAAAGGCTTTTCTGTGAATAAAACAAGAAGTTGTACATCACAATAAGACGTATAACATCATAAGCTCATCATATGGTTACATTTCATAATCGAAATTCAAAAGATATGTAGTCAAGTCCTCAACCCAGAAACGGTAAAAACAAATGTGGAAATGTGGGTGTACAATAGAAAGTGTGTAAGCTTTTTATCCTGTCCCCGTGATGAACCACATTCCAAAATTGTTCAAAGTTTTTCACTACTAGGGAATTTTTCCTTGCCACTGTCGCCTCTGCCTTGCTCTCTGGGGGCGTTGGGCTGGATAATGTAAGGCACTTTGAAACAATGTAATGTTGTGAAAATGCATTATACAAGTAAAACTTAATTTAGCTACTTTTTGAAGAGACCAAACAAAATTTTGTACATTTGTAGAGGTTTATTCTTTTATAGAATATCTTTCTTGTTACTATACGGCGGAACACTGTCATTGTGTTTCAGAACGCGGTTTTTGAGTGAAGTCTGCATTACTTCCTCATTTCCTGATGGGTGTTTAGGAAATGCCAAAGCTTTTCAAAGGATAAATGAATTCTTCCTGTTTACTGGCCTTGTCAAAACCAATGTGTCAATACTTTGTTGATTTTTACCAGTTCTGAAAATATAATTCCACAAAGGCACGGAAAAGGTTTCTGCACAGAGTGTAGCATATTTAACGTCCAGACTAGTGTGCCGCAGGGGTCTGTGGAAAAGTCTGGACATAGGAGGTATGCAAGGATCCGAAAGAGCAAAAATAGGATTGGGGGCACTCTGTGGTTCCTCTGTGTCAACATGGGAATTTTTCGGCTTTTAGTTCTCCATTATCCATTCAACAGCTAACTACAAGAAAATAGGGCTAGCAGATGGGGTTATTACTGAAGACTTTTCTACGCCTCGTTTTTGTTACATGGCACAGATGTATTGTACAATGTAGCTTTGGAGTGTAGGAACTACATGTAGCTTGTATCAGAGCATTTTTCACAGTGGCGGTCATTCAATACAAAGAACCTTAACAAATGTTTCTCATAAAAATGCAGTGTATCTTGTGTTCTTGATAATGAGGAAAGCAATCACTAATGTTGTGTGTAGGGGAGGTCATTTGAGGCCAAGTCCTTTTCTGCCTTGAGCTGCAAAAAAAGCTGATCTGGGGCACTGTTCAAATATCTTTTTTCCTGAACTTGGAGGGGGGACAATGAGGGAAGTCCTCTGTCCATCCCTGTGATGTCAGCCAGATGGCAGAGTGCCGTGCATTGAGACATGCGAGAGGACAGAGGGACTTCAGCCAGGCATAGGTCGTTAAAACATTTAGAAAGCAATGAAGGATTTGTAGGGCCATTCTTTAGCCGAGGAATGGCATTGACCATGCATAATGGTGGGGGGGGGGGTCTTCAATCTGGACATGTCTCGCCATTGTAGACCAGTGACGGATGTTCCCATTGCTTCAAACAGCATTAGCTTGTAGAGAAGTAGCTCAGAGTGAGGCTGAAAAGGGAGAGAAAACAAGTTCTTTAGTGCAGAAAATGCCACAGTACTTCTTTTTGGATCACTAATTGTTAAAAGGATGTGAATGTTTTGCTTATTGAAATAAAAGAAAACAAATCCCTTCTGAATCGATCCCCTAACATTAATTAAAGTTTTAGGTCCAATTGCCTCCTTTTCTGCTGGGCACTGCTCTCTCACCTGGCTTTCTACCACACCTCGGTCCCCCTGCTTTCCAGGATGCGCTGAAATGACCTGCATTTCAGGCAGCCAGTGACATTGGATTCAGGGTGGCCATTTTCCCCCATTTCACTAATGTACCAAACATAAAATTCCTCAGCGATTCATTCTGTGTGGTTGCATTGTAACTGGATCTCTGAGATTCCTTCATGGATGCAAAGAGTTTTCTGACAGCCATTGTATGTCAGTTGTCGTTTCAAATTGTCATCATTTCGAATAGACTCTGAGTCACGATTCTGACTGGAACAGAAAATAACTGATTAAAATGTCAGCCAAATATTGAATGTTTTGTCCTGGTATGATTCATCACGATTTCTTCATCTTGTGGTTTGTCACTGAGATGCTGATGATTCCCAATGATTTATCTGTAGTGTACCATATAACCATGATCCCCCCCCCTCAAAGTGCTTCACTGTTTATGTAATTTGAGGAATTTCATGCCTGTGCCATTCAAATGGAAATATGTGCACACAGTAAAGCCAATAAGATTATCAATGGGTCTATACATAGTCTGAAATCCTTTGCCAGGTTAGGGCTGTAGTTTCGGAATAAAGGAGACCAAAGGGTTACAGCAGTGACTGTAAAAAGAGGCTGCTTGCCGGTCAACAAAAGAACTGGGACTCTTTTCAGCCTCTGGCTTGCTAATTGAGGAGCTCACATTGTCTTCTGACGAAAAGCCTCTTTGTCTGTTCCCGTGGTTTGCGAGTGAATAAGATGGTTCTGATATAGCTCTGGGCCAAAACGTCACCCCTGCCATCGCTTCTTTCCTTGTTACACGAGATTAAAATGTCATGTGTAGTTTTATGTGTGCTTGCGTGCGTGCGTGTGTGCGTGTGCGTGTGTCCGCATGCTTGTGCACGTGAGTAAATGAGCACCATGATCTCCTGATAGCTCTAAGAACACGTAAGGTGCTAAATGCTTCTCCTATTACTGTTTCTTCAAAATCGGAGAAAAAGGTTATAGTCTAGTTACTAATCCTTAAGTATTTGATTTCATTGACAGTCAGTAACTAGGCAACAGGGATTATCACTGAATAATAGGCTGTGACATTCACTATTCCCTGGAATTTGATGCCAGCTTTGAACATCAGGTTTTATGGCCTTTTATATTTGGGTTTAATGGCCCTTGTCCTCTTAAAATTATTCCTAGTTCCAAAGTCAATTGGGCAGCTTTCTTATTGCTCGTAAATTTGAAAATGAATGCAGTCACACCATGGCTTGTCTTTGCAGCTCTTCTGTCAGAAAGTTAAACTGGGAATTAACTCCTTTGTTACATATGCTGCTTAAAAATACCAGTTATTTATTCAAAGCTGAACAAATTCAACACTAATTTATGTAGTTACTTGCATTTATTTAGCAAGCACTTTTATCCAGTGTCACGTACAATTGACAAAACAAGGTCATCTGATTCCTGGAGCGACTGAGGTAAAGGGCTGAGGGACCCAACGGTGACATCACTCTGCTACCCATATGATTTCAGGCAGCGACCTTCTCACCACAGGCAGAGTCTGACAGAGCAAGATTAAAAGTTTTTAATTCAAGGTCTCCAGTTTTTTGTGGTAGCTCTGCCTAGCCGGACACTTCATAGTAAAATGTGTGACATATACACTCATCTTTTTTGCTGGAAATAACTCTCAAAGAAAATAAGATGGATTTCAAATCAAATGCAATGGATTGTTATGGAGGAAACCTACAAAAGAAAGACCTATTAGGTTTTCTTAACACAAGGACTGTTAAATACCACTAATACCATGGAGGCCCAGCATGACCTATACGACTTATTCTTAGCAGAGATCTGCTCAGGACTTGGCGTTGGGGAACAGAGTGACTGGCCCTTAATAGGCCTCCCATACGTGGGGATCATCATTACTTAATTGATTGATTGACGCTGCCCTCATTGCTTTGCAGTGGCAGGTTGGTGCCTCCCACAGCAGCCCGTTGTGACATGCTGTGTAGGAGTCTGCGTGGAGAAGCTTGTGTTCTGTGTATTATTATTCATGTACTGAAGTTGGAAAAGGAATTAAGTGGCATTCAAGAACAATTGTTTTGGATTGAGAATTATAACCAAAACTATTCTAGCCTGCTGGTTCACAGTTGACATATTTTATTTATTAGTGTAAGTGCGAGCAACTGTTCTGGTGGATTTCTCTTCCTCAGTAACAATTACAGGGCAAATTGTTTTATCACTTTGGTAAATCTGGTGGGAGTGGACCAAAACAATTTATTTTATTACCAGTTAATTTAGCTGTAATAAATTCACCCAGAGTTCACTCATGTTCAGTATGAGGTTGAAAAATGTCCATTGAGATGTCTGCTGATTATAAATGTTCTAACGGGAATGTAGTTCTGTGTTATGATGCAAAAGCACTTCTCTCATTATTTTTCAGATCCTTGATGGAGTATCTTATTTGCTCTGCAGCCAAAAGGGGCAGTATGTTAAAGCAATTTATCTCTGATCTGTTGTATAGATTTGCCAGCGTTGAAAATTTTCTTCATAAATTTTGGACCTGCCGAGACAAGCATGCAAAGTGCATTTTTACTTGTTTGCGTACAGTGACAAATAATATTACTCAAGTCATCTCAAGCCAAGATGTGTAATTAGGACTGCCACTGACATTTCTCTTCGTCTTGAAATCTTGCATTGCATGTTGATAAAATTTTACTTTAAGTAAACTGCAGAGAGGAAAAACCGCATTGTGTGTGAAAGATCTTCAGCTTATCTGGATAGCTAACTCGGGAGAAAACTAGCACTGTTTTCTATATCAAACCACTGATGTTGAGTTAAACCCTAATTAAAAGGACAATCAAAGATCTCGCAATTCCAGACAGACATTAAAGTCATTAAATACAGCTTATATGTAAAATCTCAGTAATACGTCAGTTAATATCACCTGACAACCCTAACCTGTCGCTAAATCCTTCTTTAAGTGCATTTGTTTTAAAATGAGAGCAGCTAAACAGTTGAACAACACAGAACTTTTGGTAATTGCTGAACTTGCTATTCCTTATTTCTCTACAGTGAACCATTTATTTAGAACCTTGGGATGGCTGGTTTTTCTAGTATGAGCAAAAACTTGGAAGAGCTTGTATTTGGTGACCTTTTAATTTTGCGTTATCCATAAAACAAGATGGCTCCCCATTGATCTGATGCTTGTCATCCCTTGAAAATCTCAGACATTGCTTCTTAGACGTTACGTAGTCAACCTTAACACTTTATTTATAGTAGAATGATTAGTATTTGTCATAAAATAAACTAAAGGAATTAAAATCTCTCCGAGACACATTTTCTCGAGGCAGAATTACCATTGACATTCATCACTCCTATGAATTATGGTTTCACTCTAAAGCTTCTACCAGTCCTTGCCAATGGAATTCTGAAGCCTCATTGTGAGTTGGGCTCCCCTTGTCAGGTGCCAGGGATTATGGGTGTAATTAGTATTGCTCCTCTGAAAATGACAATGGCTTGGTTTGTTCCCACTGCTATCTGCATAGGAGATCAGCTCAGGTCCTTTTATTTGAAAATAAATGTATTTTTTTTTCTCTATCCCATAGTCACAAGCATACAGTGTTTTAGCTCTGCTTCAGGTCCCATGAAAAAGTCCAGCTCCTAACATACTGGCATAAACCAGCCTTTGTTCTGTCTGTGGTTTTACCTAAGAAGTAGTATTATTATGTTTTGGAGTGTTTATTTTAAGTTTTATTTAGGGACCAGGGCACACAAATTTGTATCACACCGAAGTTTCATAACTGGACAGTTTATGAAAGTGTCTCATTTCGAATCAGGACTGATCAGTTGTAGCACGAAGAAAAGGTACCAAGTTTCTTTAAAATAGTATTTAATAGCTGCAGGCTGTGGGGAACACTTCAGTGATCTGAACAAGCAGAGATCTCAGTGAATTCCCAGTGCAACATGAGCACTTGCTGCTTGAAATTCCTTTTCAAGGAAGCACAAGTATCTTTTGGAAGAGTGTGGCCGTGGGCTGAACTGGTTCAAGTGGCCTAGATGACCAGTGAAAATGCAGACTTCCTTTGATGCAGTGCTGTTCAGTTTTATACCCATGCTGTGTGAGAGAGAATGAGACTCATTCAGCAGTACTGAGTACTGAGTATTATTACTGAAGACCTTTCTTCATCATGGCACTAAGAGTTGGAAGCCTACTCCTTGGTTGCCCTTTAGGTTGACACATGCTTCACAAGGAGATGGACACAGGCCTTATAGACATCCAATGAATAAAGTGTTCATAATCCTCAGACGATTCATCATAATCTTCATTATGTTTACATCTGCATTACTGTCAGGAATGAAGAGGCAAAGTTACCCAACCTTAGACAGAGACATGCTGGCTCTTGTTTTTGTTTTACAATCAGAAGCTTCTTCATCAAAGCATTAAGGCAATTTTTTTGCAGATGTTCGGTACTGCGTTATTTAAAGAGATTTTTGAAATATGGATATTACCTTACGGCACCTTAAATCAATTAATGATGTTATTTAGGGAAACTTACTCGTAAAAACTCATATACCCCCTAAGGTCTGGGCATAATGACTTTCATCACACTTTCCATTATGTTTTTCAAAAATGACAGAAGCCTAAGTTTTTGATATGTTGTGGTTTTTTATTAACTGATGGTCTTCAGTTGAAGTATGAACCTCGTTTTCTGGTTATGGATTTGCTAAAATTCCATCTGTTTTCAAAATAATTACTCTTGATAAGCTTTCATATCCTATTTTTGTAGTATTTATTATCCTGCTGAGCAAGAATGCAAGTAAAAATTCTTCAGTACCACTTGTGTGTATTTTCTCATTGTGTTCTTAAAGTACCAACCAAATATTGGCATCTGATTCAAAATAAATTCAGAAAAGATCTTACAAAAGCTTAGGACCGTAACCCTGAAGACCAAATTAGAATTCATAACCCCAGGGAGGCTAAGTGTTCTTTCTAGCATTTTCTCTCTCATAACTCCTCTGTAAACACCACCCGGACGTGCGCCTGAGGCCGCCTCAGCTCACATCGCTTGGATCACAAAGGGTGTGGCGCTCTGGGGGGAGCACAGTCGATGGCAGCTGTCCTGGAGACGTTCAATACTCTATCCAGCAGACCACAATGGGGTGAAAAGTACACAGACAAGAAACTTTTTTTCCTTAATAAAGTCTGCAGAGACCTGTCAGGTACCTGAGTTAGGTTGGGTTGAGTGTTGACACACTGGGGTGGGGGAGGCAAAAGACCCTCTGAGTTAGTGCTTCATAGATTCATCAGGTGCACCTCGTCCCGACCCATGCTCTAAGGTATTTGGCTACATTCCTTTTGTGCTTTCTGGCTGCCTGCCTTCCTGCTCCAGTTACAAATTGTTGCTCAATGCAGCTGACCTGTGCAAAATGTCTAAGCTGGAGCCTCCTTCAGGTAACTTATTGAGCCCATTTCGTGATCAGCGAGCCGCAGACGTCGAACAGCAGGCCTGGGCCCTTCCAGCCGTTCGCTGTGCCTCTCGATTCATTGTAATTCCTGCAGACGCACAGTCATATCTGTGGATCACCCTTGCCGACAGCACGCTGCAAGTTACCACGCTAAAGGTCATGGCTCTGACTGACAGCTAGCCTGTGCTTTTGAAGTTCCCGGTCAGCGGTGTTTCAAAGTGTATTTAGGCTTCCGGAGGTTTAAGGTTTCTCAACTCTTGTGTGTTCTGTTTCGTTCCGATAAATTTTTCAATTCGTGCAATCATTTTCTACCTCCTAATCCCATCAAGGTGGTGTGTATCGAAAGTCAGTCCTCAGAACCACAGAGTCTATGGCAAGGTGTATGCTATGCAGAATGGCAGAGAAGCTTGTTCTGCTGAATCAGAACACATAGAGCTTGTGTATATCTATGGGTATGGAGAGTATATTTCAGAGGCAGGTATTCACATCCCAGTTTCTTGAATTCTGGGATACTTCATGGTCTTTCTTTTAATATATCCGCTTCAGCAGGAGCAGATGTTAAAGAATGGAAGCTATCTCTCTCTCTGTCTCTCTCTCTGTCTCTCTCTCTGTCTGTCTGTCTGTCTATATGCTGAAAATCAATAGGAATGGGGTCTGTGGGGACATTGCCCTGATGTAATTTTATGTCTTTTCTTTTTTTCCTCTGGTTATTCATTGGTGAAATGGCTTCATGAATATTTTGCCTTAGTGAGTTTAAACTGCAGCTCATTCATAAAGCCATAGCGCACGATAATGTTTTGTTGGAATATTTCCTTTTTTAGATTAAAAAAAAAAATGTCCCTCTCTTAATCGTCACACACAGTTATGTTACATATCTGTAGAGGCACTGCCAGAGATTTTTGGTGTTATGAAAGCATATCATATTGGGACCCCAACCCAGATCAATCCAGTTAGGTTCCAGATTTTTTTAGGACCCTTAAAATCAACCTAACTTGCCCACCACCCAGACATCTGACTGCTTCAGTCGCAAACTAGAGAATTCAGAGAAACGCCAGTGTATATTTATGTTATTTTGCTCCATGTTTACATTTTCTTTGAAATCCCCCATCACAAATTGGCTTTTTGTTTTTCTAGTTTCGTGCTGTTTTATTTATCCTTTAATGAATCGTCTGTCGTCAATGGGGGGGAAGCGAGCTGATCAGTCGCCTTTCCCAGCGCCAGCCTAAATCTCACTCCCAAAGCTCTGCCCTGCAGGCTGCTTTTACCCCCACGCCTGACTTGTGTTGAGGTGGCTCCTTTATCCCTCTGCTGCCTCTGCTTCCCTCCACTGGTTTTAAATGGTTGTGAGAACGCCGGCTGAAATTTAAGCGGAGGTCATTTTGAAAGGCCACTGCCATCTCTATGGATCCAGCAGGGTCTCCTAGGTAGAGAACTGGTTCTTCTAGGAATGCATATTGGAGACAATAAGTGACACTCTCACCTCAGTTTGAGACCGAGGGGCTGTAAGGATCGCAGCTCTCTGGGTTATCGAGTTTAAAAGTGCTAAAGTGAGGTTTTAACCGAGAGATTGGGCACCCGTCCTTTGCTGCCATAACAACCGTGTCATCATTCTTTAAACCTTTTACTTAAAATAATCTTCAGTGACAAACAAAAGCATTCGCTTGACCCGCATTCTCAGTCTTTTTGCTCTGACATCTGTTTTGGTAGTTTCTCTAGCTCTTATATTATAGGGTTTAGAGTCCTAAATATCCTTGGGGCAGCCAGTGATGTAAAAGTTAGCGAACATGAATTAAGTGCAATAAACTGCACACCTCTGACATGAGGAGAAGGGAGCAGGAGTGGATTAAATTCAGGTAGTGATTGGGTTCAGATAAGCAGGCAGATATTTGCAATTCAGAAGCAAGAGAAACAGCTTGGGAAATGCTGGTGGTATTGCCTATCTTAATTCCTCGTCAGTTTTCTTCTATATTCTTGTGTCTGACCTAAGCTTAAACAAAGTAGGAATTAGGAACCATTAACTTCAGATTTGTCAAAATTCATTCAATGGGTTGCATTTGCAATTTGCGAGACTCTTTATAGAGATCAGATGCTTATCTCAAATGCATCCTATAAATATACAAATTATGTTAAATTACACAATAAACAGAAATGGAATTTGACTTCAATTGCAACAAATTTTCCAGCCAAAATTTACTTAATAACGCTTCTTTTGGTGTGAAATATAAAACTGCTGGTTCTTATAAAATCAATACCTGGACAGTTTGAATGATAAACTTCATTTGCATTGTGCTAATCAAAAGAGTTTAATAAGTTAATTATTGCTAAGTTGTTTCTTTTCTGTTATACTATAGCTATACGTAATTGAGTTTCCTTTTACTCCCCATGAAACAAGAGAGTGAGTTTGGTTTCGGCATCAGTGTGGACCAAATCAGCCCCCAGCCCCCCACATCCCCCTAAACACACTTGGTATTTCCACAGTATTGGTCTGTGCCCAAATCTACACCCTTGCCAGCAAACCAAAACTATGATAACTTTTTATGATATATAAATGCCTCAGGATACTTGACTATAAATGTTATGGTGTTGGATGGTACTTTTTCAACCTGTTATCTTCAGATCTTTTAAAAGAATTGTTACATATGTTAACTGAACCGCAAATCATAATATTCCATCACAGGAAATTTAAAGGGAATGGAATTGCTTCCCCAGACCTTCTACTTCCCACCTTTTTCAAACACTTTTTTATTATCTTCTGGCAGAACGCCCATGTTTTCATGTAATTTACTGCTTACTTTACCTTTAAGAGGCAATCCACCTGCTGATAAACATTTTCTTTCATTTCTCACTATGAATTTAATCCGAACAATAGCGTGTGCTTGTTTTAGGTGGTGTGTAAAGATCAGAAATGTGTCAGGGCTTTGTTAAAGTCCGGACCTAAACTCTATTTGGATGTGTCATATTGATAAAGAAACAGTTCATGCTTGCAAATTAATATGTGTGGTTTGGCTGAAGTGAAGTGAAATGATCTTTATATTACATGTTCAGGTTTATTAATGATCCTGATGATGATGATGACATTTATGACGATGACGATATGATGGTGACGCTGAATAGGACTAGGGGTTTCAGATATTGGATGGATGATGTGATAGCTTGTTGACAGAATGCTCTTCGACTGTGAATTCATTAGCTGAAATTGTGAATTGCTCCTGGCTCTGTCTGGCTGTCGTATCCAGACACGAAATAGGCCATATGCTGATTAGGGCCAAAGCCTTTATCTTTTGTCAGGTCATGAGCAGTTTTATTCTCATGCGGACTGAGCCTACATGGCTGGAATTTTTTTGGGAATGTCTTTTGTTCCAGCAGAATAATTAAGTTGGAATGTCCCCTTCAGGGGGTCCTTTGCCGAGAGGTGAGGGCAGAGGGGAGGAAGGATGGAGAGGAGAGGACAGGAGAGAGGTCAAAAGGTTTGCTCCCTATCTATACGTTAGGTACACCTCTCAATCTGCAGTGCTACCTGTATGGGTTCTACCCCGTTAACATTTCTTTGTCCAAAGAACATTTACCTAACATAATGATTAAGGTACAGAAATGTTCAAAGTGCCCAGGTTCCCCAGTGCATAATGCCACCACTACAACTGCTACCACAACTAATAAAACGACTAATAAAATAAAAATGAACGCAGGCCATGGTAGAGCGGCTGGCCACATTGTCGCTTTATGCCTTGAAGGTTGTCAGTTCTAGGCTGGATGCTGCATTTCCAGTATATACATAAAGAAGTTTTGTAAATTAATATTTTATGATACACCGATATTGTTCAACAATAAGTACGATAAAATTATGTGCGGGTAATAATGTTATCGTACTGACATTAACCAAACCAACCTTTGTTAAAACGTATAACATGGACGCTAACGTTACAATAATATTACAGTGATACTGTTCTCTGCCAGCTTGGAGAAGACCTTCACATTATGTTAATATCCTGGGAACGTTCCCTGTTAGTTGGGTTACGGAATGGTAATCAAGTGACACTGGATTTCCCCAGTGCTGCCTGTGGCTTTCTCCTTCATTCGAATGGCAATGTCTGCAGCTGGCTGCCTCGACTGCATGAGTCATCAAGACCAGGGTGTTTGAAGAACCTCTCAGTGCTTGTTCATTTTTGCCGTTTCATAAACAGGCACCATAGGAGTGTTCTAGGGATGGGGGTTATAAAAATCAAGTGCATATTATCAGTGAAATATCTGATTTTTTTGGGTTCTGAGGTTTTGTTTCCTCTGGCTTGGGAAAGAAAGGAAATGTAAACTCTTACTAGGTCGCTAAACAAAAAGGATTTAGGGAATGTTATGGAAGAAGCTTTGTGGCACAGTGGGACTTGTCTTTACCAGTTTAGCATGACTTATGATAGTTTCCCTGGGAACAACACGTGGGGTCAGAGACAGCTGAACTTCAGGGTCAGCCGAGGGCATGCAAGTCAGTTTAAGAGTTTAATCGTTGGTTTTAATTTAAAGTTCTGCATGTTTAATCACATGTTGTTGGATATACTATATTTAAATGGCTTGAATATTTTTTCCTATGGGAAAGTTACAAAAAGATGTTGTTTGACACCCCCACCCCCCCACTGGTTGAAAATGATCTTCCTGGGGTGACTGCATGTGTTCATGGAGATATTATGAGAACTGCATCTTTTTAATTTTAGATTGAAGAGTCAGAAATTTTCCATGTAGCAGCTGCGATGACCTGATGCTTTGCGCTGTTGAAACATGTCTTGTAGGTTTGGGCACTGACAGAGAAATCTTAACCATGATCTAGGTTCATTGTATTTAGCCCAGGGAAAAAGAGGTATTGAGCAAGAGTGTGATCTTGATGCTGGGGCGACTGTAAGTTTACTGAGCCGAAGCCTCACCGATTTCTTTTTGCCATCCGACTGAGCCACACAGGATGCAATGTAAACAGTCCCCGATAAGGCATAAATATTTATATGGGTGGTCTCGCACACACAGGACTCCTGAAGCTTCTGGCTGTCGGAGTCCATTTACACTCGTACCCATAGATTCCATTTTACCTTCTGATTCGGGAGGAAAATGTGAGGCGTTGATGCCTAGGCCTGATTTGTGAGCACATGTGTCAAGCTTCTGGCTTTAATCTTTATTATCTCTGGCACCCATGAGCAAAAGAAAAGCAGTTTAGATTATGGATCATCTGATCGTGTATGTTTTTTTGATGCCACAAGCTATATTATATGAAGGGTTTTCAGTCTAAAGGACATATGGCAATTTGATTTCAGTGCTATTTTTTGCCTTTGGGTTCCAAAAAAAAAATGTTGCCTCAAGGAACAAGGCAGTTCAATACATGACACAAGCTATTAAATGAGTCATAGAGAGACCTAATTCTAAGAAAAAACGTGTGCAGGAGAAAAGAAATTCAAATCTATCAGGAGTGTAATATTGGTGGTATGTCTGAACAGAGCAACTGCTGTCCCAACTAAGTCTCAGATGCCAATGAGCTGGATTTTGTTAAACAGTTAAAGCACATGGGGGGCTACTTGACTGTAAATGACAAGATAAAAGATCAGTTTGTAATTATACAGGCTGCCGTAAAACTACTTGAGAGGGTCATGGCAGATGTTAACATCGAGATCTCAAGTGGGGGAAAGACAAGTTAGAATACTGGTCAGCACTGCACGCAAACTACAAAGTCAGCGATGTTATGTCTTACCTCAATGGCTGTGTGAGCTCCGGGTGCTTACGTATCTAAATATATACATGTATCCCCATACATCCATGAGGGTGTTTCCTCTGGGTCCTCTGGTTCATGTGGGAATCCCCTATGTTTTCTGAGCTTCCGTTACTGATTTTCTCTTGACGAAGTGGGTGGCTCCATCGACCTGGAAGCTGTGTACGAGTTTACCGTGGTGCGTTTGACTCGCCCACATGTGTAAATCCCCGGCAATAGGTATGGAGGGAAAGCAACAAAAGGCACATCGCTCTGGCTCAGTCGACTCTGCTGCTGTCGTTGTACGGAATTTCTGCGGCACGACCTCTGAGAGAGGTATGCTAAGTGTGGCAATAAAGCGAAGGCTGCAGGAAAGAGAGGACAGAAGTAGAGAGCATGGAAAGGATACAGTTATGTGAACTTGGTATGGTGTCAATGATGCCTGAAAAGTGACCGCTTTTTGTGGGGATGATACTTGGGGGACAGCTATTCTGTAAGGTTGGACAAAAACTTTGTCAGCGTGGGGCTATGCTGTAACTGTATGTTTTCTTCCCTTTTCATTATTCTCACAGGCAGCCTTTGGTCTGTCTTTGTTCCCCCCAACTAAAAGTTGGCCAGAGGCAATCAGCAGCCCCCGCGCTAAGAACAGGACGCCATCCTCCTCAGACTCCCCGCATGGCCGGAAAATAGCCGTAAGAGGAGATATTTTCTCCTGCTGCCAAAGTCCATTATTTTGACAGTTGGCAAAAGTCAATCTTGAGAGAGGATAGCATATTGTTTTACGGCAAGTATTTGTCATTGAATGTCAGTGTAAGAGCTCTGGCTAACAGCATCACTTGGCAAACTTTGTTAACTCAGAATGTGATGTTAAAAAAATAGATGAGCTAGTAGGGATAGAGGTTTGAAGGTGAGGTTTGTCCTTACAACACGCTCAAGGTCATTAACACTCGATGCATTAGCACTCTCTGTCTTAAGGTTTATCTCAGACGTAATGATACGTGCTGACCACGCACAGGTAATTTCCACTCCGACAAAAGTGTTAACAATCCTCTAGATGCATGTGCATTGCTCACTAATACAGTGTTCAGACCATAGCTTAACTGTTAAAAGAGTTGAGCATCTCATGAGTTTAACACGTCTAAAATGTATTATGTTGCTGTATTTTTTTGTGGCCAGTTGTACCCTTTTGTGCGGTACTGCGTTTAAATCTTGAGGGGACACTGAAGCAAGTTTGTCTCGGTCGCTGCCTTTAGTCAAGGATACTAAGCAGTACTTGTGTGGCAGGGCGATGGCCTTTACCCCGTCCAGCCAGCTCTTGGCTTTGGTGCAGACCTGTCCTGCGGCTTCTCTTCACGATCCAAAGCTTTGGCGCGTTTTTCACGGGGGGGGGGGGGCGGGGGGTGGCTTTTCAAAAGACTCCTGCATTTCAGAACAGTCAGCTATTGTTTGAAAGCCTCCCCCGTTACCTTTTTTCTTTCCTGTTTGAAAACCAAAGAGAAGACTACCCTTCAATGGGCAGATTGCTGGCCCCCTCCACGCGGGATGGTGGTTTGTGGGAGGTGTAGGTTTCGACATTGTGTGTGTCAGGTGGACATGCCGCTTGTGCTCACCACTGAAGAGGACGCAGCCTTCCGGTCATGAGGGAGTCCCTGGCTTTGGCCTCATCTCTCAGGTGTTCTTCCCATTTTTGGTCTCAGTCAGGTAGACTGGGGTCAAGTGTCTGGTACTAATACCAATTCTGCCTTAGCGTGTTATACTGAGCATCAGCAAACAATTTTGGACGAGCTTACAGTGTCACTTTTTACACATTACTCATCCAATACGACTTAGTGTCCGTATTGTGAATTTTAAAAGCTGGAATTGTTTCATTCACTTTGCTTTGTCTGTGCACTAAAGTGCACAGCTTCAGTAAGTCTGAGATTTTATTTGCATGCTCAGTTTAAACCCTTTGTATCCTAAGCCCTGTGCTTGGCCTATTGAAATAGCTGTTCTTTGATACACCCATGTGTGCAGTCCTGGGAATATATAGTTGCAGGTGAATGATTAACGCTCCTATAACCGCTGGGGCATTTTATGTATATGACAGACGGCTCACAGTCGGCTCACAACCTTGGCCCTCCCTGTTTGATTCTGATAGCCTTTCACTCTCCGGCTCTGTGTACAATTTCTATCAACCTATAGCGATTGCAGCACTAAGATTGCACCCATTCACAAGCTGAAAAGATTTTTTTAAGTGTTCCCTTGTCTCCCCCTACTGGAGGTGTGTTAAAAGAAGGAACCTCCTTCTCCTTTTTAAAGATCTGATATTCTGATATCCACAGATGACAATCGTAATAAAAAACGCAATGAAGAATTCATCTTTCAGTAAAGGTTCGGGAGGTAGGCCTGGATTTTTAGTGTGCCAGGTTTCTAATATTTGTTTTTGTTATTTTAATCGGTAAGATTTTATTCTTGGCTTTATTATTTTCTTTCATGAATTTCTAATGTTAGTTTGTAGCTTCTGTACAAGATGCTAAGTCTGATTTGCTGGGGAGCCAATAAAATGAAAGATTACATTCCTTTGTGTATATTATTATTTATGGAAAAGAAACGGCGTGTGACATTTACGACATATAGGTCAAGGGTCGGTCAACTGTTGTTTGGCCCCCTGCCCTTTTGTGTGACCACCTGGTATCCAGCCGCCACTTCATCATCCGAGTCCATAATTGCTGGCTCCGTCTGTACAGCATTGTCTGTGCTACTGTGTCTCACATGACATACCTTTTTAACACCTAGAGTACAGGCCGTTGTTTAGACAGGTGCTCCTTTGTTGGGAATAAAGTACACTTTTCACTTTACAGTGGAACAGTACTCCTCTTCTCAATAGGAGAAATTGTCTGGAACTCTGCTTATTGCAATCATTACATTATTGACCCATAGATAATGTCACAAGTTTACTTTCCAAAACAAGATTTGTTGTTCATAATTTTAGTCTTTATGAATATTCGTGTATAGATACAAATTTAGTTCTACTTTTTATTGCATCTTTTTTTACCATCTACACTATAGGAGTCTCCTTTCAGGTAAGAGGGGACTTTAGAGTAAAGATCTATAGGAACCAGCTGAAGGATACCGAGAGGTGCGGTTCTAAGAGAGGGCACGATGAAGTGATCATTCCTCCCAGCTGACTTGTAAACATCTAGGGATCCCTTACGATGAGTTTGTGGCCGTGGAAAGAGAGGTCAGGTCTGACCTGCTTGGTGCACCTGGGATAGCGCTATGAAACTTATGACAGTGATGATAAGTTTTTTCCCAAAATGCAAATAATTTTGTTCACTTTTTCTTTCCCTTAGTGTGTGCATCATAAAACTGTCAAGCTGATATTTCAACACTGGAAGTTTTGCTGATACTCCGAGCAGCATTGGCTCTGGTGAACATACAGTACTGAAAACGGCAGAGGGTGTTCATCAGAATGAAGCCATCTTTGTTTGTTAAACAGTCGATCATTAATGCACTCACCTTGGGATGGTGATCGATGCCGTTCCCAGCTAATGGTGTAGTTATTCTCTAGTTATCTTCACTGTGCGTCAGTGAATCATGGGTTTTTTCAGGCACTTAGCTTTCACTCGACTAACAGCAATGTCTGTTGACATCTCTCTTCTTCCAGTAACTGGAACATAGTAGACTTTTGGAAAGCACAGCCAAAGTCTAGTATCATTGCATTATCTAAATGTATGAAACTGCATATAATCTGCATTCTAGAACACCTTTTAATTTCACTGCTCTTCATAGCCAGAAAAAATGTCCATTCTGGTATGTATTAGAAATCTATGCAGAGTGAAGAGTCGTGTTGCTCAGATTAAAGTTTCAACATTCCATTCTGAACAACATTCCTTGATTGGGCTTTTCACAGATAAAACAAGAGACTCTCCTACCCGCTTTTACAGCCCTTAGATACTCATTCATTCTTGGTACTATGACAGAATGCGGAATGAGTGACCGCAGGCACTGTGGCTTCATCCTCAATAAGAAGAAAGTCTGCAGGACTTTGGTGCCTTAAATCACCCTTAATGTGTGTGATTGCATGTGTGTGCCCAGTGATGAACTCCTCCGCTTCCTGACATAAGCTCTATTCTCCCCATGACCCTATAATGAGTCTGTGTTTCCAAAACATGGAAGCACGAGGGTGTTTTTACTTCTTGGACCTGAAGAGGGAGTCTCTGGCCCATACCATTTGCTTTTGTTCATACAATAATAAAAAAATATATAATTTTAATGTATTTAAAGTTGCAATTCATATGTACATTCTATAATCCTAAAATGGCAATGATAAAACTGATATAAGTGCCAAACATACAGTAAAGTAGACTTTGTCGTGTGTCTCAAACCCAAATATTTTGGTGTATTTTAGATGTCAAGATGCTATTACATCTGGAATTACCATTAAAAGACATCCTGAAAGATGTTTAAATGCTTTGGGCTTATAATGTATGTAACTTCGGTAGGTTAATGGAGATAAAAAAAAAAGTATGAAGATTTAATACTGTTGGCTTTTCACTGCTATGACTTGTTACAGCTCCTGCCTGCTGGTACAGGACACCCAGAGCCCACAGGACCGGTGGCTTTGGGGCGATTTACGTATAGGGTGTTATCTTAGAAGAGAGCGCTGATTTGATGTCTGAAAGACAGGTATAGGGTCCATGCTATAGATGTGCCGCTTTCTCGCGGTGTGCACCGGTCAGGAATGCAAAGCTTGTTTCTCTAATTACTTTTAGGACTCCGTGAGGGAGCAGACACCAGTTCAGACAAGCATTTTTTAATGAAGATAAAAAAAAAATCTGTAGTGTCTGTAACAAAGACCATGTGATCGAGTGCTGCCCCCTGAAGGGTGAAAAGGTTGCTGCGTGTTTCTCAGAGTATCTGCAAGGGTTATGAATATGTTCCATGTATCTTCTGCTTCATACTATAAATGGTACTGCTCAGTGACGTCTGTTCATGCTGATTCCGTCTAAAGATTCAGGATCACACTTACATAAAAAAGCCATTATGTGGTTTTATTTAACTGCCTGGTTTAAAGTGAATATCTCTCTTTTTGCTTACCCACAATCATCCTCCAGCAGTTGTGAGAGCAGTGGCATCGGCCCAAGGGGCAGCTGTTTGGGGTTTATACCGCTGAGGCATTAAATCTCTTGCCCCCTTACCTCACCATCTGACAATCTGTGTCCAGCTCCAGATGATAGGAAGCAAGTTTTTATTTATTTATTTTGAATTTGGATCATGTGCTAATCCAAAAATTAAGAATCATGGCTTTTTGATCCTCCGTTTGCTTCACATTGTTGGGTTTATCTCAGGAATGCAAGAGGGTTTCAGACGTTGGCCAATGCATCCTTCTTTTGAGTGATTCTTAAGTCATCTGTTTAGAACAAAGTGAGGTAGGTCTGTACTTAAATCCCCCAAACCTGGCACACTACGTTTTTCAACACTACAGGAAAGAGGGCTAAATCTGTCAGCGGCCTACAATCAGAGCAAGATTATGGGATGCCATCATAGCTATCTCAGACATGCATCACCTGGACCACCCCTTAGACAGCCCGTGTCCCAGGCTGATCGATCATTGTCTTTTTGGCCTCCCTTTTATAAGGAGACTGTGGGAATAGTGGGGTCATAGTAGCCCCCAACCATCAAAGCCCCCTTCCCCCGTCACCCACCCATGTGGAGCAGTTACTGTAATATCTGAAAACCACGGTGCTGTCTCCACATTGAATGTGAGGCCTTTTGAAGAACAGAACACTGCAGGAAAGCTGAAAGGTCTCATGTCAGTGATATGCTGGCATAGCTTGTTGTCATCAGCAGGGCTGCTATAGGCAAGTCGGAATAAGCGCTCCTATGCCCGTTCAGCTGCGGAATACCTTGCCTGGAACCTGACCTCTGGGTGAAGAACAAGCCTTTCCAATTTATGCAGGACTTTTCTGTGCGGCGGTCAGTTTCTAATGTGGTTACATGCCAGGTCAGCTGGAGCAGCTGTGCATTTTCTCCAGTGTTTCTTCTGGTTGAGCAACAGTCAAATCCTGTGGTGCTGTGAGCACTTGTCTCCCCAGATGTGTGTGCATTCTGCTCTCTGTGTCCAACTTATGGTTCACAGGCTTGTTTTTTTTTCAACATCGGTCATGTTTTGTGTTGGTCAGAGGTTGTGGACCCTGTACCATCTGTGACAACACTGGACGCTTGAGCACTTGCATCCCAGGAGATTGAAGGATGCGCTTACTTTTCAATTCATCTTCTGTTGTTTCACCAATGAGTTCCACATTTTGTTTAATAATTTACTCGAGAAACCGTGCCAGCACGCATGTGTTTATATCAATTATATATTTCAAAATATGTGGAACAGCTGCAAGGACAAAATATGAGATATTTTCAGGGTTGTACAACCTCCGTATGCTGTGGTGACACATAAATAGACGCAGCGTTCCACAGATGTGTTATGGATAGAGAAAATAATGTGGTCTAGCAGTTATACATTTTATGCATCATTAGACTGGAATGAACATTCCAACCTATGTTTTATACACAAACATTGATTTGTGGGCAAAATCCAAATGCAGTATGGCAATTAAAATACATTATGGCATTCAATTGAATTTTATATGTAATAAAAAATACTATTTGATGGGCACAGACTTGGAAGTTTAACTAATGACACTTTGCATTTACTGCACTTTCATAATGCCATTATAATGTATTCGTTGACCATTCAGTGAACCACCGTGATTCATTCAAAGAACATTCATAAGCAGCATGTACTGTAAGTATACCTAAACGGCTTTAATATGTACTAATTACGAACATTTTATGATTATATGGTTATATTCAAGGCCGTAATAACAGTATATATTCGAAGGGACACATCCCCCCCATGGCCGTTTAGTGTACAATGAAGATCTGGCTGTTGTCCTGATGTTTAGGCAGAAAAGTCCAGAACCTGCAGTTCTTCATCCTGTAATGTAATTTTTGCACTGAATTTAACGGTAACTCTGGCTAAATATTTTTTCTAAAACATGTTTTGAACCTCAGAAATTATGCTTCATAACAAAAGGTGTAACTGTTCCCAACAGCTGTCTGCTGGTTTCCAAGTGCTTCCTTAGTTCAAAGTTGCTTTGGCCTTTTTCATTTTTTGAGTGCTGGAGTATAAGTCGGGCACTGGTGTGTCTGTGAAGGAGAGACGCCCACTCCTATGGCACAGAGGGGCTGCAGCTGGCCTCCTTTCCCAGCTGTTACGTGTCTCATCAGTCTGAAGAAATGCCCCCAGGGAATAGGTGAGGAAGAGATGGTAATTCAGACAGAAGTCTGTGGGGGGGAGCGGGAAGCCCCCCGAGCAGCTGCTCGGAGCTGGGGATCGTACTTTGGGGGCATCTTACATTTTCTCACCTCAAGTGAGGATCGGAGCTTCCAGCCGTGTTGCAGCCCTCCTGCTCTCCTCCCATGCTTCCACTCGAATACACAGAACCTTTTGCACTTAAACCAGAGGTGGAAATTTCAGGTCCAGAAAGTAAAAATCCAGACCAAGATTTAGTTTCAACCAAATAGTGAAGTACTCAATAACTATGTTTCTTCATACAGAACTGTTTGGTTAAATGACTTAGTTTGGATTTTTACTTTGTGGCCCTGAACTATTTTACCTCTGTATGTGAACATATATCATTCTAAGTATTTGCTTTCAATATAAATTATTGCACTAATGGAGTTTGCTAATATCCTGATGTTACACTGTACCACTTTAACTGTAAAGTGTAAATAAACCCATGCTGTATCATAATAACTGTGTATATATATACACACACACACACACACCATGATTTTTTGGGCAGTGTTTGGGGCCCGGAGCTGGCGGAGGACAGTTATCCTAAAGAGCTTCTTTGCTATCTCAAGTATGAAAATTTGGTAT
>JAABNX020000040.1:8490061-8506796 GCA_015163995.2 Mormyrus lacerda
TTCCTGTGTGTCCTTCACCAAATGTCCTTCCTGTGTGTCCTTCAGCTAATGTCCTTCCTGTGTGTCCTTCAGCAAATCTGTGTGTCTTTCAGCAAATGTCCTTCCTGTGTGTCCTTCAGCAAATGTCTTTTTTGACCATTGAGATGTGTTTGTATGCAGAACGAGCTGAAGGGAGAACAAGGAGAACCTGGCCTGAAGGGGGAGAAAGGAGAGCCGGGGGGGGGGTTCTATGATGCTCGCTATGGTGGAGGATCGGGGCTTCCTGGACCTCCTGGAAGTCCTGGATTACCCGTAAGTTGTGCAGCTCTATTCCTCTGAGCAAAGCCTGTTCCTTTGTCGTCATTGTTTTTGGTTTTATTCACAGGGGCCAAAGGGAGATTCTATCAGAGGTCCTCCTGGTCCCCAGGGCCCACCAGGGGCCCCAGGGATGGTTTACGAGGGTCGTGCTGGGAACCCAGGCCCACCCGGACCACCGGGCCCTCCTGGGCCTCCAGGGTCACCCTCACTGCCAGGAGCCTACAGGCCTACACATAGTATGTTTTATTCACAAAACCGTGAATAATACAAGTGCAATATAAGTAAAGTACAAATACACTTCTGATGCCACAAAAAACACTTAGCTCCTTTAGTCAACGACAGAAAAACTGGTTTTCGTTTCACTGTTGTTTGCACTGATACATTTTTGAAATGTGAAAATATGATTACTGTGTTTCAGCCATAAGTGTTCCAGGACCACCAGGTCCTTCTGGGCCACCTGGACCTCCTGGTTTGTCTTCTGTGGTAAGTATCCCACTAACCTGAAGAGGACAGATGTCGTGCAAAACAATTGGTGGCCTCGACTTTTGAAGAAGAACCATTATCTCATACATCTGAATGATTTAAACATCTTGTCGTAAATGAAAACACCATGGGATGTTTTTTAATGCTTTTGTGATTTTTCTGCCATTTTTGTGCAGTTTCTTCAGTATTAGAATGTCCTCTGTGTTCATTTTGTTCTGTGGAATCACAGGTAACTGTACTGAGGTCATATGAAAGCATGATTTCCACCGCACGGCGACAAGCTGAGGGGACGCTGATCTTTGTCATGGACACTGCAGATCTCTACATTCGAGTCCGAGAAGGATTCCGACAAGTCATGGTATGTTCCATTCTAAAAATATGGTTTCTATTAATGTTTACAAATGTGCTGTATTTATTAAGACTATTTTGTTATCGTTCATGTCTTTTTTCCAGTTAGGAGATTACAGGCCTTATTCAAGAGACTTGGTAAGCACATTCATTTTTATACATTGTAACAGTCATTTATTTCAGGAATGACAATGCACAATTTAATGCAATGTGTTTGGTCCACTTAAAAAACAAAATTACATTTGATGTTTTCTTTTTGTTATTGTTGTTTTTCACATCTATAGGACAATGAAGTTGCGGAGGTTCAGCAGCCTATTGAGATCCCCAAGACTCCAGAACAATCGCAACAAGATAACCGGAACACCGATTACCCTATCAGATACCCCTCCCAACCTGACACAAGATATCCGTCACAACCATACCCCATATACCCCTCCAATACTGAGCCTAGATACCCCCCACCGCCAGACAATGGGTACAGTCCTGTCCAGCCTGACAGTAGATATTCCAGCATTCCCTCTCAAAGACCCAGTCCTCCAAAATCACAGCCCCCCCCCAGCCACACACATACATTTGGACCTGGGGTAAGTACTTTAAACATGATGCCTATTTAATTTAGCCTGCTATGTGATGCTCTTTAGTGTATAATTGACAGGCTGTTGCTAACTGGGACCTCTCTCTTTTTTGGTCAGCTGCATTTGATTGCCCTTAACATGCCACAATCCGGAAACGTGCGGGGCATCCGAGGGGCAGACTTCCAGTGCTTCCAGCAGGCCCGTGCCGTGGGGCTGACAGGCACTTTCCGGGCCTTCCTGTCCTCCAAGTTACAGGACCTCTACAGCATCGTCCGCAAATCAGACAGAGACAACCTGCCTATTTTGAACCTCAAGGTGATGCTAAGATCCTGTTCTTATGTACTTACGAATGCTGATCAGGAAAATCAACAAGCAGTTCAAAACATTTCATTTGTATGAATTTTCATTGATATCCAGGACTGATGTTCTGGATATCACTTATCCAACTAGTGTCAGAGTACTAACCGCTTGTGTGCCGCTCTCTGGACTTCAGGACCAAGTGCTGTTCAACAGCTGGGAGGCTCTCTTCAGTGACTCAGAGGGCAAGATGAAGGAGAATGTACCAATCTACTCTTTTGATGGTAGAGATATCCTCAGAGATAGTGCCTGGTGAGTTTCCTTTGTGTGGTGGTTATCGGACCAGTAAAGTCCCCTTTACTGGGGTCAGTAAACTTAATTTCATTTTAATGGGAATGGAATGACCTTGTATTTATTGTAAATTTATTGAAGTTATGAAATTAAGATGATAATAAATAATAACACCATCTGTTCAAAGGCCTGAGAAGATGATATGGCACGGCTCCAGCCCCAGGGGCCACCGTCAGACAGACAACTACTGTGAAACTTGGCGGACAGCGGACCAGGGGCTGACCGGCCTGGCATCTTCCCTGTGGGCCGGGCGCCTTCTCCAGCAGACGCCAAGTAGCTGCTCTCACTCCTACATCGTGCTGTGCATTGAGAACAGCTATGTCACACACTCCAAAAAATAATGCTGGCTCCTTCTTTGTGAGAGGAATCCTAAGACACTCCTCCAAATAATCAAGAAGCCCCACTTATAAAACACCTTCAGTTTACAATAAATAAAAAAAAGCAAAAACAAAACAATGCACACACACAAGCTGTTTGAACAGGATTTCAGGATCCTGTTCTCTCCCACGGTCCCCTCTGTAATGCCAAAGAGTTGGATCTAAAACAAAGGGGGTTTTGTACCTTTTGGGGGCTATTTTTGGCACATTTTCTTAGGGGTTGAACCACAGAATCTAAATGCTAACCTTGGCACCATTTTTAATTGTAACCATACAAGTTTTGTATATTAAATGTTTGCATTTTTTGTGTTACTTTAAAATGTCTTGTAAGAATTATATTTAACCAGTTTGTGTAACATTTTATGGTGTTTTCATTTGAGGATTCATGGACATTGTGAGGCAAAGCAACCTTCAAAGAAGATTTTAGAATTTAAAAAAGAAATGGGTATTTATTTTGAATTTGACACAAAAATCCATACAAATACAGGCACTTTTTTCTCAGAATTTTTTTTCCCTCAGAATAATGTGCACTGGTGAAAGGATTGTTTTGGAAAATTGAAATCACGCATCCTAGGCCTAATGTAACAGCCTAGTCCTTAAAAACAAGATTCTGAGAAACTTGTTTCTTATAATTATGGACAGCATCGCAGATATCAAAAATGTGATCATCAGTATGATTCCTGTATGCTCCCACCGCATCCTTCAGGCACCTGCAGATTTTCTGCTAAAGCAACATTTTTGTTGCAGAGAAATGGTACATGATATTCAGGATTGTTAAATGTATAATAACAACATCCCCCCCCCCCTTTCTTGGTATAAAAACACAAGAACTTGGTGCTATATTTTAAGGAATCTTCCAAATGAATGTTTGAAAGGCCAGAGACTTACCTGTGGTCGCCCCTTAAAAAGTGCACGTCTGGGACAGATTTCTTCAGTGCTACTGATGTATCCAGGCTGAACCAGTACAGAAACTGTGGATCCCAGTATGATTTGTAACCAATATGTGCTGTATTTCTCCTAGGCACTGAATAAATTAATTTTTTCTTTTATAACTTTCCATAGTTGATGTTTCTTTTTTAAAACAAAACCGCAAAAACACATATAATCTAAGCATCCTTTATTTCTTGGGTCTTTGATGCACTTTAGTCTTCTCACACAAGATTATAAATCAAAGATCAAAATTCAATTTCAAGTCTCTAAAGACTTAAGTCTTATTACAGTAGATCACATTAATACAAAGTATAGCAGGTATTAGTAGAATTATAACACAAAAAATAAAAAGCATAAAGAGGCCCCTGCTTGTTCAGTGACTTTTTAGAAAATGTGAACTATGCCAAAATTTTCACGTCACGGATGGAAACAGTAGATAAACAGGCTCTGTGCTAATTTGAAGCCAGTTCAGTCTGTCAGAGCAGCAAGCTATACTGAAATCAAACCTTAGAACATCGTCATTTAAAACCTGCTACTGTATGTGGCAGGTATTGCAAAAACCTTCAGAAGCTGCAGACTGAACTAACCACTTCGTTACACTCCAAGCTACAATTTCTTCAAAATTCACAGTATTTAGAAATGTGTAAAATTGATTACATAATCCAAGACAAAATACATTTTTCCATATGAAACTAGTGACACCAGACTCTCAACAGCATACATTTTATATAAAATCAACAGCATACATTTTATATAAAATCAGCAGTGGTTTGTACAAATGTTCTTTACTTACAGATGATTCACTGCACATCTATTCATTCATATTGACAGGGATCACTTGATAGCCATCCCATAATACAATGAATAATCGACAAATGGCCATAGTTTTAGCAGCTGAGAAAATGACAGGTATTTGAACAGTGAAACACTGCTTAAAACATGCCAGTATACTTTGTGCATAGTAACTAGCATTTGCCTTGTGTGTGTGTGTGTGTGTGTGTGTGAGAGAGAAAAAAACAAACAAAAAAATATATAGTTCTTGCATAATGCTCAATACAAAAGGAATTAAAGTGAAAATGATAAACCATTGTGGACTAGAGGAATACAGTTGTGCCCCACCATGCGAAAAAATGACAATGGTGAATAGCTAATTACTTGCTAACTAAAATTTCAGACACTGCTGTGTCTGAAACAAAATATTCTGTGTTCCAACTAGTATAAAGTTCTGTATAGACTTTGACTATAACAGTGTCGAGCTAACAAATAATTTCTGTAGATCAGTAATCATTATAGGATTTTATCAGTGTATGGGAGTCTCTCAACTGGTCACACAGAAACGGAAATGGGCATCAGCTCCCACCAGAGGGCAGTATGCTTAGCTAACTGAATTGAGCAACGTACAATTCACAATACTGTAGTTCAAATATTAGACAACTCTAAATAAGTTCAAACAGTAATACTATTGGTTTTTCCTAAACCAGGGGTCACCAACAGGATGCCCCCAAGGACCACATGAGTCGCCCACGGACCTGTTCTAAAAATAGCACAACTCACCGGTGAGCAGCGTATAAAATTTAGTTTTATGCTGTTGCTATTCTTCTTCAATCACATTTGCATTTACATAGATTCGAAAATGACAATATCTAAAATAAAAGCATTTAAAACATGGTTTATTATATATGAATTTTAGATAAGTTTAGTCTCTTCTGGTAGCCCTTCGTATGGCTCAGTAACCGTGAAGTAGCTCTGTTTCAAAAAGGTTGGTGACCCTTCGTCTAAATCCACTGAGGTTTTTCACCATCTATTTATGCATTTATTCCAGATGCTCATCCCGGTCAGGACTACCGGGGGGGGGCCTTGGGGCATATTCCAGGCATTACAGGACACAAGGTGGGGGTACACCCTGGACAGGATGCCAGCATACAAAGGAATTTTACAGCAATTTTCCCTTTATCTGGTATTATTCCTAGATATTGGTTGTACGACATTTTCTATAATCACAGTACAAAGTCACAGTGAGCCTGGAGCACATGACGAGGCCCCCCGCAAAAGTGTGGCAGTCCATCGCGGGACATACCATCACACTGAG
Source organism: Mormyrus lacerda (assembly GCA_015163995.2). Lineage (NCBI taxonomy): Eukaryota > Metazoa > Chordata > Actinopteri > Osteoglossiformes > Mormyridae > Mormyrus > Mormyrus lacerda. The sequence goes on from JAABNX020000040.1 coordinate 8,495,809, forward strand.
CCTGGAGCACACGACGAGGCATACCCCCCGCGAAAGTGTGGCAGTCCATCGCGGGACATACCATCACACTGAGCCTGGAGCACACGACGAGGCATACCCCCCCGCGAAAGTGTGGCAGTCCATCGCGGGACATACCATCACACTGAGCCTGGAGCACACAACGAGGCATACCCCCCGCAAAAGTGTGGCAGTCCATCACGGGACATACCATCACACAATCACACACTATGAGGAATGAGTCACCAGCCCCTGTGTCTGTATTTTTGTGGAAAATTGGTACAACATAAATTGTTATAATTTAAAAGAACAAAACCATGATCGCACTTTCACAGTTTGACATTTTGACATATGTATGTTACAAGGATGAAATATTACAAATATACAACAGTATTTGAGGATTCACGCACTATTATGTCTGCTGATCATTCACATAGAAGAATTTGAAAAGTGCTTTTAAATATTAGTATAATAAAAAAGCTAATCTAATAAAAAGGTAAAGTTAAAACATCTTACAGTATGTATACAGATTAATTCTCATCGCTTTACCCTAACCCCATTGACTGGCTGCTGATCTGGCTCACTGCCTAAAGGGCAAAGTTCTTTGGCCGGTGTCTCCGTGGAAGTCGCGTTCCCGCTCTGCACACGGCAATGTCTGATCAAGACGGTAGCCGCAGAGCCCAGATAGATGACAGTCAGCACGGCGAAGTAGAAAAAGTAAACTGAAAACTGCAAGAAAAAATGAAAACTGTTTTTTTTTATTTAAAACTGTGCTAACAACTAGAACCACTTCTAACAGTTGATTTATGTTAATGATACATGCAAGGCTTATTAATTATTTTGGCACCAGCTATTAATTAGCTGCTGCGATTCCATTAAACTTGTCAGTGATTTTAATTAGCACATCTAAGTAGGAGACTGTTTAGTGATGCTTGGCTGGGATGAGGTGAGGAGTGAAGGACCTTACCTGGGAATGCACAGACAGTCCCAGACCCCTCTTGTCTACTATGATGATGGTGATGATGGTCTTCAGAATGGTCCCGAGGAAGGTGTTCACGCCGAACACCAAGGCACACAGTTCTTTCGTGAGAGACGAGGCTATCTGAAAACTGAGGGGGGAAAATCACTGTGAAAAAGCACTTTTAATTACATTTATTAGATTACGATTTTATATATATTTTTACCTTTTTATTCAGTTTAATTTTTATATTATATATTGTATTCCTATTTGTTTTATTTTTGCCTTAATTATTGGCATATTACTAAATGTATTTGCTTATTATGGATGTAAAGCATATGGATGGATAGATGGATGGATGGATGGATTGATAAAATGATGATGATGATGATGATTATTAATTATTATTAGTAGTAGTAGTACTATTATTACTGGCACCAGCAAACTGTTTCATAACAAGAGAAATAAACCGGCAAGTCTATAGAACCGCAATCTGTTTAAAGGTCCCCAAGCAAGAGTTTCCTTTAAAACCTCCTTTATTCCGAGAGGCCAAGTAGGACTCACGTGGCAATAGGCACCAGGAACTGATAGAGTCCCTTGAAGAGGGTGTAGGACACATAGCAGACCCAGATGCTGTCAGTGGTACCCATGAGAAGCAGCAAGCCGGCCTGCAGGGCAGTGATGACAGCGATCACCAGCCCTGACCACAGGTTCCACTGGATCTTCACAAAACCAGCAGTAAAGGAAGTGATGGCACCTGGGTACAACCAAAATGCAACTATTGTAGCGTGCGTACATGTTAACATCACAGGCACCATGCAGTGTGAATTAACATAGATCCCCAGCTTTCAACAAGGCACATAATAACTCAAGATGTTTGCTGTAAAATGAATATTACCGATATGTAAATGATCATAAAAATTTGGTGATTCGTCCTGTACAGGGATGCAGTGTTCCGGAGCCTGTACCTGAATCTACGTGCACAAGGCAGGGAATAACCCAGGACGGCACACCAAACCATTACAAGACACACACACCATTCACATTTGTGAGAACCTGGGGAAAACCCCACAATGACTGGCATGGAGACTCGAACCTCGATCCCCAGAGGTGTGAGATAACAGTACTAATTACTGTGCCACCATGCTTGTCAAAAATGAGGTGATGGCTTAGCTAAAGCAACCCGTACATTGTTACTTAAGGAAAAAATAATTCTTACCAAGCAAAGTAGAGGCTGCCTCCACTCCGCCATTGTAGACGTGCTTGTTCTCTGTGGAGGGGAACACTTTGTTCCACAGGATGTGCACATAAAAGAGGACCAGATAGTATCCAGCAGAGTTAAACACCCACCACAGGCTCCAGAGGCGGAGGTTAGGCATCTGCACCACATTCCTCAGCTCCTTCACCACCTGGAAAAACAAGGAGCTCCTCCCGGAGGAGGTGACGGTTGAGGAAGGAAACCCATTGGGGTCCATCTTCACGAGCTCACACTGGGCGGCCTCGGCCCTCTCGTCCTGCCTCCGGGCCCGGTTGAAGAACAGACTGCGTTTTGGCCACGGCAGGCAGAGAGAAAGCAAGAGACCCAGGCTGACAAAGCCCAGCGAGATAGTGCTGAGCATGGCGTAAGAGACACCACCCAACGAGAGGCACAGCTGGCCCAGCACCGAGCTGACGAAGACGCCCATCAGCACGGAGGAGCGCGAGTAGCTGGCCACGCGCTGATAGAGCACCGGAGCCACCAGGGAGAAGATGTAGGAGGAGTAGGCCACACGCGTTGCCATGGTGATGCCGTAGAAGAACTCCATGAACTGCATCTGCAGCAGCGTGGTGCCGAGAAGAAGCAGCAGCCAGATAGCAACGTGGCTGAGGCTCTGCAGCACCAGCAGGGGCTTGTAGCGCAAGAAGTCCGTCAGCAGGAAGACAGGAACCAGCACCGCCATGTAGGAGTAGGACAAGACTGGACTGATCTCATTAGTCACCTGTGTGGCGGGGAAGAGACGGAGAACACGCGTTAAAATCCTTCAGACGTTCATGCCATGCATACCTGAGACTCAAAGCTTTGAATTACTTGAAAATGAATGAGGCCACTAATGTAAAAGCCAAACCAAATAAGTCTAATGTTACTGGGGTGGTTACATTTTTTCAAATTCTTCTAATAGATTGTCACAGACAAAGCAAGATAGTGTAAGGGCAAGGAGAAAGGTTCCCAGACTTGGAAAGAACTGAGATTACAGTGATCCCCGCCTATTGCAGAAGTTTTCAGACCCATTTCAGACCCATCAGCGATAGGTGAAAATCCGTGACGTAGAGAGACCCAAACACACACACGTTTTAATCACATGTAAATTTACTAAAACACACTTTGTAAACACATATGATATGTGGATGCTGGGCTAAGGATACGAGTAACATAATAATAATAATAATAATTGATACTTTATTGATCCCATGGTGACTTTACGCCTCGTTTAAGTTTCTCTTTTTTGTAGAGTAAGCTGTCCGTGTAGCGGCGCCCAGGGAGCTGGGGGTTAAGGGCCTTGCTCAAGGACCCACAGACGTGCTGAGGCTGGGTTTGAACGCAATTTCGCTGGTACTTGTGACTAGCGACATGGTATATTGCATCAACAATAACGGGCTTTCATATAGCGGGGGATCAGCGTACATAGTTTGGATGTTAGATAGGCGCTTATCTGTCTGCGTGACAAAAAAAAAAAGTAGGGAAACATGCGAAGGACGAGGATCAGACATGGGAGTGAAGCCTGCATTGTTCCTGCGGGAAAAGAACTGTACTGTGTGGTGAAAGGAATTACTGCTGGGCTGGAAGATTCAAAGGACGCAGTCGGAAAAGGAATTGGCTGATAAGGGGAAGAGCGGAAGCCCGCAGAAGACGACAAACACAGCAAGAGGTTTAAAAAGAAGCTCAGTAACTGAGTCATTTGGAGATACACTGTAAAACACCGTTGATGTACACACTATGTCACCCTTAACATGGCCAAGTTTATTAAAATGGGCTCTGCAAAATCTGCTCTTGTGTTTTGGCCCCTCTGTAATGACAACACAGACCAAATTCATCGATTCTCGATAAAACTGTTTTTTCTAGCCAAATTAGTCAAGCAGCATAAATAAGAGGGCTGGTAAATCTAAACAACTGACCTTCACTGAGTGATTTCAGGTAATTCCTGTTCAATCTGAAGTTGTCCCGGGATTGCATAAAACTCCCAACCAGTCTTTACTTAATGTATACCAAGATAACCGAGAAAAAAAAAAACAAAATTTCATCATTCATAACTAAGTGGCAAACCAAGGTATACCTAAGGCAAAACACATACAATCAAGTTCCCAAATGTCATCAGTTACACCGCTCTTTATCTACTATAAATTCATAATTATAGTATAAAACACAGAGAATCTCAGGTCAGAGACTCATTTTCTTCATGTGAATAAGAGAAGACCGGCAGAAACCCAACTGCAGCGAATTTGAACTTCAGTCCCATTCAACAGATTTCAATCCCTCCAGCAGGAGCAACACAGTCAAAGTAGGCAGCCCATTAAATCTCTCACAGCAGTCAGCTGCTCAGTAAGCAGCGGGAGTTTATTAAACTGACATTTCACAAAACATTCCCTCATTACTGTACTGGTTTTTTCCAGCTTTAAAACTTGTTATAAAACCAGTGGAAGGTTTGTCTCTAACGAACGGCAAAATCTGCTTTACTGGGGCATTCACGGGCATTCAGGGGCCCGTTAAAGGGGGGCAGGGAGTTAGGGTGATTTTGAGGGCCCCTGAGTGACAAGTGCTCAAATTCTTTGGCGGCACTCCCAAATGAACCCATATCCACCGTACAGACAGAGTGAAAACATGAAGCTACTACTCATTAATCAGAAAGCTTGTGTTTAAAGTCCAGTCCTCGTAGCATCTGTGGCCCAGTTAAGCAGTCGGATGGAATAGCGAGAGCTGTGTGGAAATGACCTTTGGCATGCGTTGCAGTAGATGGTAATAGCTCAGACAAGCAGATCTCACTGATTCAAGGAGTTTCCACACAGGGGGGCCACTGGGTGGATCAGCAGGTCAGGACGCTGCGCCCTTGATTGGAATGTCACCAGTTCAAATTGTTGGGTCAGCAGAGTGATGTCACTATTGGGCCCTAGAGCAAGGTGCTTAACCTCCCGAAATGCTGCACAAACTGCCTGAGCCCTGCCTTCTGAGCTACAGGTCACGTTGGATAAAGGAGAGTGCTAAATAAAATGTTATGATCTACATTCTTGATTATAATGGTAACACGCAGCACTGTCCAGATCTGAATCCACACATGGAATTTCAGTCAAATTAATAAGTGAGCTGGCATGAACCAGACACTAGTATGTGTTGACAGAGAAGGGACTTTAAAGTGCAGCAAGGCTGGGTTTGTCAGATGAATTCAATCTCCAAAGTAAAGAACTTGCTTTAAACAGTGCACAGAGCTCATTTAATGGAGACATAGTTATGTTGCTAAGACATTGGTTTGACTTTGCAGATGGCTCCGCATATATTTTTCCTAGATGATTTTAATGAACTGATCCACACAAAGGAGACAGCAATGTGTGTACAGCATGACTCCACGTGCATGAGCTCACACCGAGTTACAATCATGTTCATCATAATGGTAAAACTGTGTAGATTAAGTGGTTGAACTTCCAGGAATCTCAAATTCATGGATAAATATACATTTTCAATACCGAAACTTTTTAAATATCAGAGTGTTTTCATGATGTTTTCCTCTCCTGAAGACCTGATGCCCCCCCGTCACCACCTTTGTAAAGAACGGCTGACCTGCTCTCTTGTGAAGTTCTTCTCCGGGCTGAGCAGCAGGGGTGTGATGAAAGGTTCTCCAGGTTTCAGCTGGACGATGAAGCCATAGAGGCAGAGGAAAACAACAGACCACATCTGCCTGTGGGGCGCCTTGGCTGGTTCCGCTGTGGGGCCATGCTCTCGGTCGTGATCGCTGGGCTCTCGGTGAGTCTCCTCCGTGCCCCCCCCGCCTGCTCCCGTGTCAACCATGTCCCCTTGAACTGCTCCGTGGCGCCGAAGCCAGTGTCTGCCGTGGGAACTTCATTTCAGCATTAAATCCGGAAACACAAGTAGGCAACAACAGATCAGTTGGTTTGGCACTGGCGCACAAATAAGCTTTGCCATACACTCATTTCAAGTTCATCCAAAAAGTTGTACCCATAATCTGGGAAATATGTATGACATTGAAGAAAAGAAGATGGAAATGGCTATTCACTAGCATTCTTACATTATCCGGCTTCACTTATTGTACTTGGTCCTTTGGTGCTTTTACAGTATAGTTGGGGATCAGAGACAGAAACGAAAAAGAAACTTCAGTCTAATCAAGTTATTTTGATGTGGTTAGCTAATTAATATAAACAATGTTTCCAGGAACAAGAGCGAAATAATAATAATAAAAAAAATCAGTTGCATCATAGATATTTTGCTGACATGGACAATTCAGGCATTGAGTAAACACTACCCAATGTACAGATGTAGCCTTTTATTAAGACTCGCGGGTATAATCATACCGATAGTAAAATACGACCATTAAAAAAATCGAGCTGCTGAATTCAATGAAGCGATACAGTGCGGTAGCCATGACCCATATATAAATGATTTTTCATTTATATCTATGAATGATATGAATAAGAATTCTTAGTAGCCAGAATAAGTTACAGTACTTATTTGCACGTATTCACCGCTGGTAACACAGAAAAACCTGAAGCTATATTCTAGACTATTGCAAGTGACGATGCCATTACGGGTTTCTCTGTCCCAGTTATATCTGTGATTGATTGTTACCTTATTACTTCGTTGCTTTTTTTCAGTAGCTGAGTAGTTTGTCATGTAGCTCCCCGGAAAGGTCCTGACACGATTGCTTTCGAGCTGTCATACTTAAGTACACGCTTCCGAAAACTACAAAGCCCACAGTGCACCGCTCAGAAGCGCCAAGCACGCGCTATCTGCTGGACTACAGCTCCGTCTAGCATGAAGGACATACCGAACCACCATAGCGAGAAATATCCATCCATCCATCTTCTAACTGCTTATGCCTGGTCAAAATGTTTATAAAAACAGATTTTCAAATAATAATAAAGACCCCTGAGATGGGTTATTCCTGTCTTGCGCACATTGCTTCCGGGATAAGCTCCGGACCCACGGGTAAATTGTACCGACCGGGGGAGAGTCCCCTCGGTAAATTATATGTGTTTGTCGTTGATCAAAAAAGGGCATTTAGGAATTCAATGGGGGGGGGGCACCCTTAGCTCCCCCCCCCCAACTCTGCACGTGCCTGCTACGCGACCCTGTGTAGGACGAGCAGTGTAGAAAATGAACGAATGTGTGTATGTTTTGTATTTACGCATTTCTGACAAGTATTTCTATATTAAGCACTTCTGATTTGCATCTTTCTGACTCCGTAAAATGTATTTTCACCCACTTTTTATCAGTGTGAATATTGACTTTTAAGTATTACACGGTATCTACTTCGGTAACTTAGTAATATTAACCTGGACATCACGTTTAGGGATACATTTCATAAAAGATAAGTGTTGCGTAAATGGTCCATGATTTTCACCAGCTATACGAACTTTGTGTAGTTTTGCCAGTTGGCAAAGAATTGCTTTTTGTCAAGCGATTTTCTTACAGTATGACATAGGTCTGATTCATTTTGACTGTTACGTTTTCCTTACGTTTTGCATCGCAAAGCCTACCAATAGTATTGTAATCTTCCGTTTAAATATTTGATGAGAGGTACCCTAACTATAGCAGCTCACCAGAGAGCCAGAGATTCTCCCTGTGAGTCTTTATTCCCATTCTGCTGCATCACTATCAGTGCTTCTGAAGTGAGCGGTGGCGCCGTAGTTATGGATTGTTTCTGTCCTTTGGCTTAATTAGATTAATTGCATAATTGGGATGATTAATGGCATTCAGCACAATGATGAAATGAAGTGAACGCTAATGCTACAGCACGTGCCTGCTGCCCTTAAAAATATAACTAATTTATGCATTTTTCATATACCCACATGAACTACATTTATTGCTGTTATAAGTGAGTTCCTTTTACGAGTCTTCATCAGACCTACCTCTTCCAGGTTGGTAATGGTCACCTTGCAAAGTATCTGCTTTTCACACTTCAGCTGTTATCCAGACCAGTTCCTATCCGACCTGACAGCCTGTCCCCAGTGCTTCTGCATTTTTTATTTGCCTGTCCCTTTTAGCTTAAAAGATGTTCATGTGTAACACATCAAGTGTTAAACCCCAGCAGGTTGCTTTTTTATAATGTTTCTTGTTCTTTTTTTTATTTCTTCACAGTCAAACGCCTTTTTTAACCTGTGAGCAATGCAATAGTCATCTTTGTTTTTGGTTTTTGCTGGGTGCACTGCACTGTCCTGTCCCATAGAAGCTGACGGCTGAATCCTTTGGCAGTAGTTTACACAGTTGGCTGGCCTCTTAATACACTCCCGTATTGACATAATGATTGATTCTGAGCTGCTGTGTAAAATCAGCTGAGGACTGTATTTAGTGAAAAGGTGACGAATTTCTATATTTGGGAAGCTTTAAATAATCCTGGTTGAAACACTCTGGTCTTTCTGCAGTATAAAACTACTTGTGTCTCCAGAATAAAATGAGAATAAATAAATTGGAAGTCCAATACACACAGGTAATATGCGCCTTATAATAATTGGGCAAATCTATAGAAATTTCTGCAAGTAGGTATTGAGTATTCATTCTAGGTAGGTTTTATAAAGTGGTTATGGTTTCAATTCATCTGACAATTTCTTTATTACACTATATTATCACTGCTCTATTATGTTATATAATTTTAAAATATCTGAAATACATTGACTTCACTAGTAGGCTAGAAGAAAAGTCCATTTTTGGATTCCCATTTTAGTTTTTCAGTCAAGCTCACGAGCATATTGTTTTGGGTTAAGTGCTTCAGAATCTAATTACTCTAATGTTGACTGCAGCCTTAAATCACACTTACTGGCTAAGTGCACTGGTTTGTCTGTCCTTCAGTGGGAAGCTCCGTGCTGCTTCCTGAGTAATTATTCCGATTGGATATGAGCTATTACACTTATTGGCTGGGGCATGGCATCTCAAGCCTGGCCTCTGATTCGTTGCCAGTGGCACAGTTTTGCTGCTTACCATTGGCTTCTGAGGGACAGTGGGAGGAGTTTTTGCCCTTTCCTCCTTGTGCTAGAGCATGAGTGAGGACTCTTTCTCTGCCACTGAATGACTGCAGGTATTGGTTTCTGCCTGTAAAACAGCCCGTGTGTGTGTGCGTGTGCATGTGTGAGTGAGTGAGAGAGCGAGAACGATAGTAAGAGAGAGAGAGACGCAAGCAGCGCCTCATCCTCCCCTTCTGGCTTCCCTCTCTCCCTGTTCCCTGTCACTCCTTCCTTCTTCCCTTTTGGATCACCAATCTCCAACTGGACTGACCTGGACCTCAGTGCACCTTCAACCTCCAGTCCTTTTCACTCTCCTCATTTGTCCTGCCTACCCAGTCAGCTTGACAGGTAAGACTTCCCTTCCTATATCAGGCTACATCACCGCAGGAAAGCCAGGTTCTTCTGTATCTTTCTTGTTACAAAACGCTTTCCCATCCCTCCTCGTCCCCTCTCTCTTTCAAGTCCTCCCTCTAGCAGCACCTCTCAGAGGGAGGCTTGCTGGAACAAAATGGTAGATTATAATGAGACAAAGTCACCTCTTTTCTTTCCCAAATACTTGCTCTTTCATGTTGGTGCAAGGCTCATTTGTTACGAATCACAGAGTTGTAAAATGATAGTGACGGTTTATGTGAGTACAGTATAGTTTTCTGTTAGGTCCAGACTTCTTATGTCTGTCTTCTTTATGTTCCTCAAGGTGTAAACGCTAAGTTTTAAAAATCACAACGCCACAAAAGCGATGATGACATCGAGAACAAAAAAAAATGACAACTACCAGATTAACTCAAGACTGTCCTCATTAGATATTTCAAACATTGTCAGTGTGTAACTGAAACCTTAAACCTTCTTACTATCAGCTAAGTAGGTATCTGTATAGCTGGACATCATGAAGTTAATTGTTGGCAAAGGGACTTTGGTGAGGTGGAAACAATGTAGGCATCTCTTTTGATGAATATAAGTGTGTGAAACCAGAATTTTGAGCTATTTTTTCCTTCTGACATTTGTAGACCCTGACAGGTGTTAAGACAATACTGAAACATAGCTTTTAAAGTCATGGATCTGCAATCGCAAGATCTCAGTAAACAAGCCAATATAGCACGAGACGGGGACGTGAATATGGCTTGACTGAATGGATTCAACTTGTTCTATTTTTATGGTATACGCTGGCCATACTGTGCAGATGCACAGCATGAACATCGAAGTACAAAATTTATTGAGTACTATAATTTTTGACAGTGTCATTGTAATTCATTGTGAGTCTGTAATATTGATACTGCATGCTTTAATTAATCATTTTCTGACAGTTAAGGATCTACCTCAGGTATATAACAGGTGTATTCTTTAGTACTCATTTCCCAGTGGAGATATTCTGATTGCATTCCAAACAAGTAATCAAAAGAAAATGACTATTTTGATTAAAATACACTGAGTATAAGTCAGAAATCAGAGTTATATTCATTATTAGCAAGTACACAGGTTCTGTCTTTCCTATCCTGAAGGTGCTAATTAGCATCTCTTTGGCAGCTATTGTCTATTTTTCCAGAGGCTCAGTGATTGTTGCTCGTTGTGGATTTAAATGAATGTTTTTAATGCACAAATTATGTACATACAGCAGCCTAATTAGCTTTTTATCCATTGTGCATATGAGATGGGTCCCTTTCAGTGAAACAGAGATTTTCTCCAGAGCACACCTGTAGGTAATGAGAGTCAACAAGCTAATAACCAGCCACTGTATATAGTAAACTTGCTTTTTCTTGTCTATCTATCTATCTATCTATCTATCTATCTATCTATCTATCTATCTATCTATCTATCTATCTATCTATTCATTTGT
>JAABNX020000040.1:8539024-8561765 GCA_015163995.2 Mormyrus lacerda
GGATAATGACGTATATTCTGACGTCAAGCAAAGTGGATAATGACGTATATTCTGACGTCAAGCAAAGCGGATAATGACGTACACTCTGATGTCCAAAAACTTGGAGCACAATTGGATTGGTCTGAGTTGGGGGCCCAATATGATATACTGTCATTGGGTTTAAAATCTATAAAATCTATAACAGCCCCAATACACATCACTATACTTGTACATAAAAACTTATCACTATACTTGTACATAAAAACTAAGGACTTATTGTTGACCCTGTACTAGATTAAAATGATTAGAAGATGGATAGATAAGTAAATCAACTCCGAACTTTAAAATATATGACTTAATTAAATTTGCAAAAAAAAATATGTGAATGATTAAATGATTTTCATAATGTTGTAAGTAGGTAAAATACTTATGAATTTAATTGTTTTGCTATTAGGAAGTATGGCCTGTTGGTATTAGAGAGAGAGAGAGAGAGAGAGAGTACCTTTTTAATCCAGTGTTTCCCAGTCTGGTCCTCAGGGACCCACAGTCAGTCCATGTTTTTGCTCTTTTCCACATTTTTGCTACATGAGGGAGGGATTACAGAGATTATTCTCTGTTCATTTGTGGTATTTCTCTCCAGTCCACAGGTGCCCAAGTGCAGGTGGCGGGGGACATGCTTCCGAATTCCACAGAACGTGCCGTGACAATCTCGGGGACCCCAGATGCCATCATTCAATGTGTCAAACAGATATGTGTGGTCATGCTGGAGGTAGTGTGCAGCATGAGGCATGCTGGGATTGCACCACATATTCTGCATGAATTCGGGCAAAGCATAGCCTGCAATGGAGTTCATGAAATAAAAATCCTTGCAGGCTGAACAGTGCTGGTCAATCCATTAAGTGACATAGGCGACCGCCTAGGTCTGAGGGAGCGCCTCAGGTTCACAGGATGTTTTTTATGTGTATTTACGTTAATAATCTGTGGAGTATTGACTCTATTTTACAACAGTGTTGTAATAGTTATATGTCCATTTGAGAGAAATTATTTTTCACTTTCTGCCTTATCTTTTATAGTAATCCATTTGCATGTTAGCTTATTGACTGCTGAGAAATAAATAAATTCAGGTAAAAGTGAATTGTTTGAATGCTGACAATCTATATCAATGTCACGTGGAAAGGCGTTATTGTGCTTCTCATCGTTTCACCATATTCTCCTCAAGCACTAACGATTAACATATTTCAGGAATTTTGATATCACATTCCCGCTTTCACCTGTCCCACCCTTCACTCTGTCTCTCTCACTGACTCTTTCTCTCTCTTTCTCTTCTAACTCTCTCTCTGCCTGTCCCTCTTCCCCTCTCCTAGTCCCCACCAAAAGGTGCCACCATCCCTTACCGCCCCAAGCCCGCCTCCACCCCCGTCATTTTTTCAGGTGGCCAGGTAAGAGCCGACCCCCTAGCGGCATCTGCAGCCAACCTCAGCCTTTTACTGCAGCACCAGCCACTGCCTGTTAGTCCTCTCAGGTTTTCTCACCGTCTCATTTGCATGCCACCGGGACCAGCTAGCTGGGGAGATGCTCATGTAGGGAGAGGAGTGCTTCTCCAGCACGGGTCTCAAACACCAGTCCTGGGGGGGCCGGAGCCCTGCACATTTTTGGGTTTCCCCTCATTTAACACACCTGATTGAACTCCTTGTGCTAATTACCACACAGCTCTTCAGCTGAATCATTTGTTGTGGGACAAGGACAAAAACTAAGCCACACTGGGCTCCGGCCCCCCAGGACTAGAGTTCGACACTCCTGTTCTCCAGGAAACAATAGCATATCCTTTTAGTACCCAGGACAGATGTTGATACGTGTTATACTGGTTGTATCTTCACTACCATAACTAAAAATAATTGGTGACTGTAACCTTGCCAGTAACATATTAACATAAAATTTATTGATTAATTAACATTAATTAGTTAATTTAAATTTTATTAGAAGACATTTAATATTGAATTATTACATGAAAAATATTATATATGAGCAGGTATATTAAAAGGATGTTTTGTTAGTATGTTTATCAGCATGATTTAAATACCATTTTCCCCCAGTAACGGCAACATAATGAATGAATAATTCAAATTTGTTACATGCTATATGTTTGCCCAGTCAACCTCAGGCTTTTCATACATTTTTGGTATTTAGCGTTAGACGTAGTGTGAAATTGCAAAGATCAATTTAACTTTGTTAAAAAAGACAACTTTTAACTTTGTTAATTTCTCAGTTCTTTGACGTCTGTTTAATGTGCTGAATATGATTAATAAAACTATAAAATAAGTTCTGTTTTGCTGGGTAATTTGGAATAAACATAATTCAGTTTGTCATTTTACAGATTTCCCATTTGTGGCATGAAATCTCTTGTGTAAATTCATGATTTTCTTCTTCTTTTAACATGATGTGTGTTTAATTAAGATGTTCAAATTAGAATATATTAATTATGAACTGTGGAGTGAACTGAACCAGCACTGATCATAATTTTAAAGTACCTTTTATCTTTCCTTTCCACAGGCCTATACAATTCAGGGACAATATGCCATTCCGCACCCAGATGTGAGTGACCAGGTGCTCTTTGCCCTGTTTTTTTGTGTTCAGTGCTCGCATGCCTGTACCAGTAACTCTACTCATATTAATATTAACTGGTAAGCGCAATAATACCACAGGTCCAGTATCTCCCCTAAAGCCTATACTGAAATTAGCAGTTTGAAGATGAATGGATAGATTTCTGATACATATTGTGATACATATACTGTACTGTACAGGTTGTGAAATACATATTTCACAAAGAAGTTATGTCTTACATCAGTGGTTCCCAACCCAGTCCTCAGGGACCCTCAGACAGACCATGTTTTACTGGGAGCTGACAGGGAGCAAAACTGTGGATTTTCAGGCAGGGAGGGAGTAAAAATGTGGACTGTTTGGGGGTCCGCAAGGACCAGGTTGGGCAACGCTGCATAAACATCAAAGGCCAAAGAAAAAAATACTATTTCAAGCTGGTTGTGTACTTTGGGATGTAGATTGTAGAATATGAAATAATTTTAAATGATTATTTTGATGTTGGAAAATATGAATATTTGTGTAAAAACAATGATGCAGCATGACGTTGTCTTTGGCTGCTGGGATTAACACCAAATCCAAAGCCCAATAATCAGCAATTTAAAGTAATTTAAATGTAGGAGATAGGAAATCGGGAATTGTGTAATTCTCTTTTATTTGGGGAATTCAGTCATTTATATCTGGTGGTAACAATGGATGACTTCATGTCGCTCAAATGACACTTGTGTCAATCCAACCTCATTATAACCCATTCCCAAAGACTGAAGCGCTGTTTCGGTAACATCCTTCTTGCTGGCCGATGAGGCTGAGATGGTTAAAAGAATTCACTAATTTACAATAACTTACCAGAGGAGCGTAGGTGGAAACTCTACAAACAGGCGACAAACGTAAGAGGAAGAGGAGGCACATGTTCCTTAATAATCCATCCACATGTCAAAAGCGTGCACTAAATGTCACAATGTACTGTATTTGAGCAATATATCCAATCTAATCACAGGAGACTATTGTTATTAGCATGTACACAATATACAGAGTCAGAAAACAGCCCAAAATATACAAGAGTAACCTCTACTTATACAAGGGTAACCTATACCTAAACACGGGTAACCTATTCAAACATTTTGGCTCTGAAGGTGTTCATTTCCCGTACAGCAATGGGGAAAATGGCGGCACACCACAGATATGAACAATGTCAGGTCGAGTCCAGCTCAGGTTCCCTCTCTCTCTTTCTCTCTCCTTTTCTCCTTTTCCACCACAATGTGTCATTGGCTCCTCCTTGTTGTTTCTTTATTCTAGTTCAGTTCTTGATTTCTTGCTTTCACCTGTGTTCTAACAATAACCTCTTAGTTGTACTGTCCCTCCCATCCCCTTCAGCAGTTGACCAAGCTCCACCAGTTGGCTATGCAGCAAACCCCTTTTACTCCCCTCGGACAGACCACCCCTGCTTTCCCTGGTACGTACCCACAAGCCCTTTTCAGATTTCCTTCTCTTTGTACCTCTAGAAACTCTCTTTCTTTCTCTTTCTCTCTCCTCCACTTTGTGGTGCATTTTCACACCATGCCCCCTAGTGGTTGCTCTCCATGCTGACATAACATTTCCTTTTCTTTTGTCTTGTTTTTAATTTGTTCTTTTTTTATGAATTTTGTTCCATGTCGTGCTTCATCAATGCAGTGACTGGAAGCGCAGGACAGTTTATGGTTTGAATGGACACTGAAACTCCGCGACTCACTGCCAACATTTTGACAGAATACTTTCTGTTGCAGGCAACTGAATAATAAACTGGACTACAGCAGCGCCATGCACTGCTTCTCCCTGAGAGCGAACATCTAATTTGCATTTTGTGTGATATGCTCTGGTTCAAACCATTTTATATATATATAAAACTACTAACAGTCAAGCGTCAGGATGATACATTTTAAGAACCCTTTCAAAATACCCCCCAAGGCATCATGAATAGAACTTTGGGTGAGCCATGCGACTAAAACGACGCAATATTACGTTATTGGCCAACTGTGGTAACATCTAACTGCAGATTAACAAATACTACTCAGAAAATCTGATATGCACTTATAAGTTCAAAATTAACGGTCAAAGATGCATGACTCATATTAAAGCAATACGTGTTCATTTTATAGTGCAATAAAGTATATAAAACTATAAAATACGTTTCCTTTTAAGTGTGAATTTATGGATTTTTCCATGAAATTTTTTTTTTTATAAATGCTGACGTTCTGTTCTCCACAGCAGCGTGTGGTTTGGAAAGGCCTCATTGTGAACGAGCCAGAGGGGCCTGGGTGGTTTGTCACATGACTACAAGGTCCAGGTTCAGTGTTAAATGCTATTTATGCTGCCCTCTCTTTCCGCCCTGCTCCCTGACCTAGGTTTGGATGCCAGTCCCCCGGCCAGTACTCATGAGCTCACCATTCCCAATGATGTGAGTACATGGGACAGCAAAAGAGTTTTTTTACCATGGACACCATTTTGTGACCAGTACTAAAATTGCTTGAAATAAGCCAGGTCCATGTAATAGTAAATAACAATCAAATTTGAACATATTCTAAAAAGTATGCATTTAAATAGTTCTGTTTGTCTCGTGTTTCTTTTGATTGTGTGTGAATGAATATTCTATTTAGCGTGGTGTGGTAGCCTTGGGTAGCACTGTAACTGTATACCTCCTGGGTTATGGGTTTGTCCCGCCCCCACCAGCTGCATGTGTGAGGAATTTGCATGTCCTGCTCGTATTTGCGCTGGTCCCTCCATGTGCAGCCGTGACCCGCAGCAGCCCACAAATGTGAGGCTAGATGAATTGTTATGTTGAGCATAGCGTGCGATTGTGTAAATGAATATATTTCCTGAGATGTCGTCCCATCTTTATGGGACAGGCTTTGGGCGCACCATGACCCACTATTGAATAAGTTGATGGATGGAATGTTATTTTCACGAGTAACTATCATTATTTTTATCAAAAAATGCATCCCATCGAAAATGAAAAATTCGACTTTTCCTCATGGTTCTAAAATTATAGAATGACACTGTATTGTATTTCTGCTCTCCATAAGTACTTTGTAACACATACCGTGGAGTGTAAACAGAAGTGTATACCGTGGATCTGTGAATGTGGTGTGTGTTATACAGAAAAAGGTTATGGACTATTTTAATTTGTAAATACATACTGTGGTTCTATTAATGTTGAATGTTTGTATGTGTGTCTGCACAGCATGCATCTCCTTAGTTATGCCTCTTAGTGTCCAAGGTGGTCTGGGTTGGGCTTTCAGGTTGAGCTTTACTTCAAGAAGTTGCGTGATTTCTTCCCAGCTAATAGGCTGCATAATTGGGCGCCAGGGAACCAAAATCAACGAGATCCGGCAGATGTCTGGAGCACAGATCAAAATAGCTAATGCCATGGAAGGGTCATCCGAGCGCCAGATCACCATCACAGGAACCCCCGCCAACATCAGCCTTGCCCAATACCTCATCAACGCAAGGTAACGGTGTTTGCCAGTAGCAGTTTATACAGACACATTCCTTGCACTACATTCTTGCACGTTTTGTATACTCACACATGTACTTTGCATATATCAACCGGATTATATGTGACCATTGACTTGTATGGCCTTGACTCTGTCTGTAACTACTGTATGTAGGAGAGGTATTGATGACCGGGGACAGCATTCTTAGCCAATAGAAGTGATTCTGGTTCTGAAATTCAGCTTTCATGTCTTTACTGGTTTCTATATTGACTATTGATATAAATGGCCTGTATTGATGTAGTACTGTAACAATAAAAAACTTAAAGTAAATAACAATTCATAAAAACTACAATGACGCCTATAAAAAAATGTAATAATGCTTTACATTAACTGCACCGTCATAATGCTTTTATATTGCATTCATAAAACATTCAGTGCACCTTTATAATGTATTCATTAAGTATTCAGAAATCATTCATAAACATCATGCATGTATACCTTTATATCCTAAAATCCCTTAACAGCTGTAATATACATTAATAACAAACATTACATGATTATACAATTATAATGCTTGTTATTATTATATAATGTTTGTTATTAATGTATATTACAGCTGTTAAGGGATGTTATGATGTAAAGGTATACATGCATGATGTTTACAAATGATTTCTAAATACTTAATGAATGAATGTTAGAATGTTAAGGTGTACTTGCATGATGCTTATGAATGTTCTGTGAATGCATTTTGAAGTTGCACTGAATGTTCTATAATTGCATAATGAATGCATTATGAAGGTGCACGTAATACAAAGCATTACTAAAAATGCTGATGGATCATTAAGGGATCCTCATGTAACTAAATTTATTTTTTTGTGTACAAAATCCCCAACTTTGATATAAGAAATGAGGATAAGGGGGAGAAAAAAGCTACTTGGCTCCTCACCTGCATTGCACAAAATTGATTAACTCCAATTAATTTTACTTTCCTAATGTTACTCTTCTAATTTTACTCTCCCATGCGGTGTAGTTTCACTCAGGGGTGTCACTGCTGTACTTCAGAGCAACCGCAGCTCAAGCACTCTAATACCCCTTTTTATTGGGTTTTGCACGGTCTTTTGTCTAAATGGTCATTTAATTTCAGATAGCAGTGTATTTACTGAAGCTCTTCAGTTTAACTTCATTGCTCAAAAATATAAGAGCTATCTTCTACATGAGATAAGCGAGTACAAATCTGCAGCCGTTCTATAAGCTCCACACTACTGACACTCTACCCAACGGCCAATATAATCATGAGGTGGAACAGCTAAGAAATAATCAGATCAGTCAGTCTGGACATGTTTTTGATGTTTTTGATGTACGAGGAAGCATCTTTAATTTTATATTCAAGGCGATAGCTTAAAAACAGTGACACGAGAGAAAAAAAAAACTAATGGATGTTGCTTTCCCATGGTTCCACTGGCAGGTTCAGAGACGTGGCAGCCATGTGGAATGACCCCTCATCCATGTCTACATCCTGAAGCCCTAAAACGGCCCCAATACCTGATGCTTAAAGCCTCCATCTCTCCATTAAACTGATGTGTACCCCTTAGATTGAACTAGCCCTGAGTTACTATCTGATTGTCAACCTCCAGCAGTTACTCACCACGTATGAGGAGGAAACTGCTGATAAAGACAAAAAATGGTGTAGTTTGTTTTTGTTCTTATAGTGTTTGGGTACAGTTCTCCAGCATGCCAGATATTTAGGATTCAGCCGTGTTATTCTCTCTTAGGTTTGCTTGTATTGCTCAGCAGGACTGCAGTTTTCATGTCAGGAAAACCACCAAAAATGTAATGTGAAAAAAAATGTACATGTGACTGCTACCAAGCAATGCTGTTGGCTGAGGAACTGGAGTGATGTGATGCAATTTTTCAGGCTGTGATAAAAAAACGAAATGGAAATGGGCAATGAGAAGATCCTATTGAGAATTTATAAAGAAATATTGTTTACTTAGTTTATTATTCAAATATAATGTGAACTTTGTATCAATTTGGCCAAGGGTTTGGGGATTGGGATTTTTAGTTTTTCCTCTTCTTTTAATGTTGTTTATTTTTGGCTCAAACACTGTAGGCTTGAATGCATACCTAAAATGTAGCTCTTCAGTAAGAAATTACGATGGTCGTAAACCACGAATTTCACTGTTGTTGTATACATCTCAAATGCTCTCGTGATTGTTTTCTACAGTATATCTCTTCTTTACCCACTTACCCTGACCCTCTTCTCCAAACTGTTCTAGGCTGACATCTGACATCACTGGAATGGCCACACTCTAATTTCTACCAATCATCTTTCACTGCATCACATGACCCTCTTGAGCTAATGGCATTGCACCAAGTTTTCTTTCTACCGTTTTGATCGTCCTGCATTTTAAGTGTTGAACTTATTTTAAAAATGTATAGATATTTATATATAATTTCCCACTGACCATACTGTTCCAGCATTATACTATGTTGATTTGTTGCTCCAGATCTGCTTCCCTGTTGTTTTAAAAGGACACTGTACTTTTTTGGCACTCTAGTACATGTCTCCTTCCATTCTAAATAACATGAAGTTCACTGTGATTCTTTTTTTGGTTTATATATATAAATATATATATATATATACTTTTTTGTTCTGTATTTTGTGCCCTACAGGCACGTCAAAGCCTTTTTAAGTCAGTGGACAAGGATAGAACTGCATGATTGTGAATCTGATGTTTTATAAAGTAATGTTTAATTGTTGTTCATAGTTGTAAAGCATAGACCATACCTGATTCATCCAGGAACTTCATGCCAGTGCATTTCACACAGGGTAGTTTAGAAAGATGGATAGAGTACAAGTTTCCTTTTAGCAGGGCCAGCATACAAAATGATAAATATTATACATTACGCATTCTGTATTTTTGTTTATTTTAAATAATGTTTGAGGTATGTGAACATTCTAGCATACTAGCAATTGTGTAAACAGTATAGTTGCAGTATTTGAACTATGAGAAGAATATTTCACATTTGATAACTTATAATGTAATCATATAAATGATTAATTTAAGATGTGCATTTAGGTGTTTTGAAGAATTTTACTAAAATCATTTTATCATAATTGAAAAATATTCTTTTATCCCCTTAAAATGTATACCAGTATTGTAATGCTCAGACTAACCCATTTGTACTCTTATTCATGCTGCCTGTTATATGCTTTCTGCACATCACATTTGATTTTTGCTTTCTTTCCCTTACTCTGAAAAATATAAAAATGTCTGAAATATCTGTTATTCTTGCCTTGGTGTTCTGCTATTCACGTTACACCAAAGGCTTGAAAATTATTATTTTCTGCATTCATGCACATATTAGAAATTCAATATACTGATCATTGTTGCAAATTGACAACTGTATCTACAATCCATAAGTCCTCAAACTCAATGTGACATGTTAGAAATGAGCACTACGCCTTCAGTATTAGAATTGATCCAGTCCTTTCAGAGCAATGGAATGTTGAAGGGTTCCACCCAAAACCCAACGTGGCAACAGTGCCGCCCACGTAGCATGATTGCTTTTGTTTCACGATCATCCTGTGCATTTTAATATCTATGGATATGTTCTTTAGGTGTTGATAGATCTATCGCAAGTCGCAGCGTGGTTAAATTGTCGGGATGTTTATGTAATCGAAATAAAGCAATGTTAGTTTACCTGACTTCAGCTATACTCCTATTAATAGCTTGTGGCTATTTGATGCTGGGCTTGAATTTAAATATAAGGTTCAGATTTTTGCGCACAGATTCAGGGAATGTAGTACTGGTTTACCATCAGTCACTATTTGAAATGGTACTGATTGTTATTTAAAACCATTAACTTCCCCTAATCCTTTGTGGACAGCATTAGAAATGAGTACTACTGGGTCACGAGTGCTCAATTGCAAATCTCCAGAAGATTCGAAACTTACCTGTCGAGTGCGATGACGCAAATAACATTCATCTTTGCCTTTATCCATTCTGGCATTATTTTTTATCACATGACTTTTCCATATTGATGAAATAATTGATTTGTCAGTTTCTCTTCGTTTGTTTTTGGTTTGTCAAGCTGTGAAGAGCAGTACATGTTACAACGATGAAACTTACTCGGCGATATTTATTTCTTATGACCTTTGTATTTTTAACACCATTCAGAAATTATAAATACGTCAAGCTAAGTGTATTAGCATCAACTGAATTTAAGTGAGAAGGGTTTTAGTGCTAAGCTAAATTTGAATGTAATTCTTTCAACACAAATGGATAATGACAATTTTATTTTATTTATAATGCAATATTATTTTAAGTAGCTTTAATTATATGAGCAGAATACAATCCCACAGCAGCATGTAGTCACATCCAAAAAATTACTTTAAGGAGGTAAATGCAAAGGCTGTGTAAATCTGGATTTGTGTGACTTTCTGTAGCCTTGATAATTCAAAGCAGAGTTTACTAGTGATATACATTGAATGATAGATGTGAGTGTATCTTTGAAATTTGTCTTTTAATTTTTTGTGTTCTTGAAATGGCCACAAAATATGTGCACTGATTTGAAATGTGTAATTATCTGATTTGTTGGATTGTAATTAAGTAACATTTAATTTGGATTAAACTTCCATGGAATGTGTAATAAATACCATATATGCAATGTATACAATACTAGTTCACTGTCAGACAATCCTAACTCTATATGTAACACACTAGAATTTGGTCTGAAAATATACAGCAGAAATAGTTTAAGTATTACAAACATTATATTTTTGTTCTGATGTTTCCATCCCCAAACAAACTACAATTAATGCTAATTAATGCTGCTATTTTAATCATAGTTATACAGTTCTTGTGTATGTACTGTTTACTTTCACAGCTAGATTTTGAATTACAAAAAAGTGAAGTTTTTTCTGACAGTGTGATTAACCTGGAGCCAAGCAGGTAATTGTTAATTGTAGGATAATATCAGAAATATTGTTCTTGGAATCTTGTTGGGACAAAAAGACAAGGCACTAAATTCAAACTCACAGTTGGGTTTTTAAGACAACAAAGTGGGCTTTTAATAGAGTAGAATATACAGATGACACGTGGATTTAATTCTGGTAAACAGCTTTGCTTTTTTTCCTTTAATCACATTTCTTTGTGTGATATTTCATAATATTGCTACTCAAATGCTGAGGCTGAGAACTGCACGCCAACAACTATGGTTAAATAATGTGTCATTGTGTTAAGAATTATCTTTTCAGTATTTGGGAGACAAGATAATCCAATTCTTTTAAATATATGCGTTAAATTTTCGGTTATTTTAACCTGTACTAGAGCAGCAAAAAAAACATTTTTGGCTGTGCTTATGTAAATTCTGCAGTTTTGACGGTGTAATGAAGAGTATAGTTTGTATTTTAATTTGAATGATTTGCTGCTTGCAGATCTATATTAGATTAAGAGTACTGAGATTAGGTTACCTCTGAAATGTTTTGTAACAAGACAAATAAATAGTTTTGTTTTTCCCTTAATGAGACTCATTTTGTGACTATTATATTATTATGTTTTTCATAAAGAAGGTCTGGTGTCTCCAAATCTATGCAGTCTGTACTACTAGAGGGTCTGCAATATCAACAAACCAGTCTACTCTACTCCAGATCCTGAGCAAATTCAGCGTTTTCATACAGGTCGTTACCAAATGACTAAGAGTATCATTATTTCAATAAAAGACCATACACAAGCTTCCCCTATTTACCTGAATCAAAAGATTATTAAGTTTGTGCATCTTTCGCAATGCAGTCAGATATCATAAATGAAACTCATAGCAGGAAGTTAAATGAGATGATTCCTGGCATTATCTTCTAAAAAAACAGTTGAAAAGAACACCAGATGCAATATCACTCAGCAACTGGAGGAAGACGCTGTTATAATGTTCCAATCTTTATTTATACCAGGAGTGACAGTTAAAGTAATTTTGATGTATCTGTCTGGGCAAAAGGAATTTCTAATCAGAATTTCACCCATCACAGATGAGATGGATTAGTACAGTCAGTAAATCAGTTACAGAAGCATAATTTAGCACTGCCAGTTGACACATGCAATTTGTTTATTAAAGACTTAGAAAATGGGGAATTAATTAAGTCCTGATGTACGAAGACGATAATGAAGGACCTTAATAAGCAATTAGTCACAGTTTGTAGCTGGATAATGACTGTATGCAGGGATTCTTTTTTGGTCGCTTTGTAAACAACCTGAAACACTTTTGAATGCTGACTGTATGAGTTATGCATATTTAATATCTCCATTCATTTTTGCATTCGTAGTTTGTAGAAAATATCGTGGCATCAGGTGGGCAAAGCCATGCATGTGGACACAGACAAAGCTGTATGCTTTGCTCTTCGATTAAGGTGGCAGTGTGGTTTTTATAAAAACAGCAGGTTTGCCATGTTCTCCTTGGCCAGTGTGATCTACCTCTACCCTACAATTCAAATTCAAAATTACTTTATTTGTCCCCAAGGTGCAAATTATACAGCTCCATGTTGAGGGACCATGCGTTGCCTAATAGGGAGGTGGTGATGTCACTGTCGAACAGGGCTAACAGCTCCAGCACTGTAATGGTTATGTATGCATGGGTTTCTGATAACAAATTAAATATAACGTAAATAAATATATAGAATGTTTGAAATCCCTGTTTCCAGTGTCAGAACTCGAATGCAAAAATTTCACATTTGCGTATACCAGTAGGATATTTACGCACCTAAAATGTTAAAATTTGCAGGTTTATATTTTCACCTTGTGTTTTAGCGCCTCTTAGTTTTTATGTTAATGTGACACCATACTATAGACCGCTGTGGGAGGAGAGCATGCATGAGGCAGGTCAAATCTTATTCATCGATCTTCCACCTGCTTATCTTGTACAGAGTGGCTTGGATTAGATCGTGGGAGGGAACCACTGTACCTGGAGTAAACCTGCACAACATGGAGAGAACATGCAAACTCCACACACGGTAAGCAAGGGTTAGGCCTCAAAACCTGTGCCCTGGAAGAGGGAAGCGACAATGTTAGCCAGTGCGCCACCATGGGTCCCACGATAAGCTCCTTGTTGCTACGACAATCAATAAATGCCACTAATGAAGTCACAACCTTCCTGAAGCTCGTCTCACAAGCTCAAGCCAAAGCAGTACTGCTGCTTTCAGTATGATTGGTGTTAAAGGGCCCAATCACATTCAGGTCACTGAACACTTACACAGCAAGAACACAGAGCCACTGATTAATGATGCCATTTACCTGTGGTGCAGGATAACCCATAATCCTCTTGCAAAACATGCTGAAATTTTAACAGAAAAAAAAATCATATTCGTAATAATTTATGATATAGTATATATTAACATCCTATGTAAATTACTGTGCTGTAGAAAGTCTTTGGCAGTCAACGAGAATGTTTAAAGCTATTTATCTGGGTAGTAAGTGTATTTTTTTGCTCAAAAAACAACACAGTTTAACATTAGAATACATACAAATGAAGAGTTACTGGTCTCTGCTAGGATTGCTAGAACTCCAATTCAGTTCCCAAACCTCATGGGCACCCCAACCATTTATTTATTCAAATTCACCGTCCAGTTCAATTAATGGACTTAATTAGTTAAATGACCTGATGAGGTATTGATTAGCAAAACATAGTGTGCTAGTGGTCAACAAATACACAAGGGTGAACAGGATGTTTTCTGCAAATACTGGGATGACTTTAGGAGATGGTTTGTAATGGCTAAGCTGACACATTTTGATAGACATAATATTATAATTTTGCATCAACATGAATATCATTTCATCATAATTTTCACTGACTTGCTAAGAGTTTTGCACAGTACTGTATATGCATTTTAAAGTCTAAGGTTACATTAATATTGTAAACCATGGGTTCAGGTGCTTGGTTATGTCCAATAATGTCTGAAGATGACATGCCAAGACTATTAATAATCTTTAATATTTTTAACCTTTAAACCTAAATAGAATCATAAATTAAATGTCTTCATTGATATTTCCAATAGATCAAATAGAAGATATTTTAGTGTGTTTATTTTATACATATTTTACATTATACAGGTACCATTCCAGGACAATGTCAGTACGACAAACCCTTTTGCGGCATATACTTTTGTGAAACACCTAACACGTCAACAGAACAAATAATCGAAAAATCGAAAAGAGCTCCTCTGCAGTGGAAGTAGTAACTAGCAAATAATCAATATAAAATATTTTAAATTAGTCTAACATACATTTTATGACCGCATAGGCAAAAAGTGAATGAGCTCTAATGCCCCTAATAATAATAATCATCATCGTCATCATCATCATCGTCATCATCATCATAACTTCTGTAAAATGTGGGGCAGATCCATGAAGCAGAGCTAAGTAGATGGAGGATGGTCCTGTAGCCCAATCAGAGAAGAGCCTGCAATGACTGGTTCGCGAATTCACTTCAAGGCACAAGTAGACAATGAAAGAGTCGTGTAGCAGCAACAAGTGAAGAAGCGAGAAAAATAAGCTGATTCCATGCACACTTCATCACGGTATGCTTTTATGCTCTCAAAAGTTATTTTTAACGTTATATTCTACGCATTAATATTTTGCTTGCTAAGTAGTCTTCTTTACTTACATTGATTTTCGCTATTGAATGAATAACAAAAAAGCACTATCCGGGTTTATATTTTCAAAGGGAGAATTGTAGTGCAGTAAAGTTAATAGCAGTGTTCTTGCTGAATCAGTTAAGAGCAAGACATCGCGAAATATTTCTGAACTTGCTGTCTGGAGTGAAATTAAATGTATATTTAGTCATTCGTTTCAAAACAGCGATAACCTATAAGATATGTCTTTCAGCAATCTCAAATCAACACTCAACGAATTCAGAAGGTAGCAGAGTCGTGTAAGTACAAACCCTCTTTCGTTGATCTATTATGTAATTTTCTACAAGTTGTACATCAGAACGTGTTCATTAGAAATGGTGTTTTGCATAATGAACTGAAAACGAAAATTCCGTATGAAGCTTATATCGGTTGAGGACTAATTGCGACGACATACTGTGTTGCCAGGTTCAGTTTTCACTTTTCAAATTTTTCCCACCTGTAGCATTCGAGCATTTTTAATTTCATTGTTACATTGAATACGTGTACAGCGCGCGCATCTTAAATATAAATACAAGCATTTTAACAGTGAAACATTTTTTGAGATGGCGGTACTAGGAACGTTGTCTACACTGCTAAGGGTTATGTTTAGAAAAACAGCAGTACTTATATTTGAAAGTATATTATTGCTTGCCATTTAAAATATTTAAATATATCACTACGGCCCAGTACCCAACGTAGACAGCAAGGTAAATGTGATGTTCAGAAAATACCAAAGTAGGACGTGTGATCTTTGCCTGTTAAGTTAATCAGCCACGAAATGACACATTGAGATGGACGGGGCAGGCGGTCGTTGAGAGCAAACAGCGGGTTAGAAATGTGGTCAGTTTAGTCCACAAGAGGGGGTATAAAACCTCCATTCCTTTGAAGTGACAGAAAAAAAATCTTATTATGTTATCTTATTAACAACAAAATATAAAATCATTGGATGATATGCCCCGCAGATATGTTTATATCCATGCACAGTGCCAAGTCTTCCTGGGTCTTTCAGCAACTCACAGACAAACAGGACGTTTGTGAGTCATTTTGCTTTGATCGCTCTCTTCTCCCAAATTCTAGGGATTGAGGTCTGAAGAGTTTGGGTTTTCCGTCACTTTACTTCTGCACCAGGTAGTTCTGCTGGGGGGCATTTGGGTCATTATCTTGCTGACGATTGAACGGCCGATCATGGCGGAATGGCCTGCTGTGATGGGACTTGTTGAGATTGCTGTGGATTTGTGACCAGACCCTTCTGTACACCTCTTACGCTTGCACAGCTGTGTGGAAATGCAGGAAAAAAAACAGGAAAAGGCAAAGAGAACATACGGTGTTGAGTGTTCTGTCCGGAGTGACTCTTCTTTAATCCTACTTTGTGTTGCTGCTCCAGAATAACAGGGGCCACAGAAGCTGGCTGTGGTGAATTTGAGACCCATGGGAACCTCTATGCCCACAAGGCCCCTTGTTAGACCTGCCTCTTCCCTAATCAGTGGATTAAATCTAATAATGGTGCTCTTGGCCACCCTGGTGTCAGCCTGTCCTAAGAGCTGCCATTGCACCGAGAAGAACGGCCTGACGTCTGTGCAGTGTGCGTCACGCAACCTGGACAGCATCCCCTCTGATCTTCCAGAGGACACTGTCGCCCTACTCCTAGGCTCAAATCGCATCACCAGAATCCCCCGGCAGGCCTTCAAAGACCTGCACTGGCTGCAGGAATTGGACCTGTCCCGCAACGCCATTGAGGCTGTGGACGCCGGCGCCTTTCAAGGTATCTCCGAGGGCCTCCGGACATTAGACCTGTCAAACAACCGAATACACACCGTGCCCAAGGAAGCCTTCTCACAAATACGGGCCAAGATCCGCCTGTCCAACAACCCCTGGCATTGCGAGTGCACTTTGCAGGAGGTGCTACGCGAGCTCCGACTGGATCCCGAAACGATTAATGAGGTCAGCTGCCACACCGCTGTACAAGAGGAGTACGCTGGCCGGCCCATCATCCAGGTGCTGGACTCGGGCATCAACTTCTGTAACTTCCACCACAAGACAACTGACATCGCCATGTTCATCACTATGTTTGGCTGGTTCGCCATGGTAATAGCTTACATCATATATTATGTACGACATAACCAGGAGGATGCCAGGAGGCATCTGGAATACCTGAAATCTCTGCCCAGCACCACACAGATCAGAAAGGACTTTGACACTGTCAGTACTGTGCTCTAGTGTACCTGAATGTGTGAGATTGTTTGTTTGTAAAACAATGTGTGTGCACTAAAAGATCAGGTGAGTCTGTGACACTTGGATGTCAACACAGCAGAGCTTTCGAACAGTCGCACCCACACACGGACTGTATATCGACTGGTACTTCCCTGCCAAACTCTCCTTCTACAAGTTTGCTGGGTATGTTTTTAATGAAATGTCCACCGTCAACTGATGTTTTTTGCTTTGTAGTTGTTTCACTATTTCAGTTGCATGTACACAGCTATGGAAATGAACTACAGCATTATCTAGCATGGTGCTGTAATGCTGGAAAATCTCAAGCTGGTTTTTGGGTCATGGAAGCTCTTTTGGTTTTCATGTTCAGTGGGTAACATTGAATAGTATGAAATTAGGGTGAAATCAGTTCATAGCAGTGTCCATACTGTAAATGAATGAGATATGAATGATGAATGATGTCATGAAATGTATGATTTCATTGTAGGTTACAGAATGAGTAACATAACAGTAATTTGTTGTTATTTTGCAATATAGCTACTCCAGGCCAATTATATCAGTATTCACAGAAGTATTGCTGTGTGGTGGAGGAGGGGGACCATATTTACTTACATAATTCCCAAGTGCCTGCCTTTTGATGCCATTACATGGCTGCACTGTACACAATATGAACTGGAAACAGTATTAGTCAATATCTCTTTATTATGTCTGGTTCCAGTTTTCACAAATGATTATACACTACAGTTAATGGCGTGCCGTGTTTAATTTTAGTAATCTGTTCCATAATTGTGATCATAGTACTATCTCTGTTGGAACATGCATAGTTATGATGTACTGATGTGTGTCAATAGATTGATATTTCAATGTAATATTGACTATCAAATTAAATGATATGTGGAATCTTAAATGTTTAGAAACAAACTTACGGTTCTTACTGTTTTCATTCAGTTTAAAGGGCTTAATTGTTCTACTGTGTCATACACAACTTGTCCATTAAAAGTGTTCTTTGTTGTGAAATTATGTATGACATTGTTTTACTCTGCAGAGTTTGATGTGGGCTGTACTATATCCTAAACAACCTTATAAAACTGATTCTCTGACTTCTTTTCTACCCATAGCCCAGGATCAAAGATAAAGTACATGTTGATTTTTGGTTTCCACTCACTGATTAGGAACGCTTCAGAGATTCTCTTGTGATTTCGTCTCCTGCTTCTTTCTCTTGATTTGTTGATTGCTAGTGTTTTTTTTTCCCTACTCTCCATTGTGACGCTTTTCCTAGAAGCTTTTGGGTTCTCTCCATTTATTTGTTCATTTGTTTGTCGTCTACTTTATTCACTACTCCTGAACGGCCTAAAGTACCAAACAGTAAACCTTGGAAAAAAAAGAAAAACTTTTCGTTGTGTTCATTCTAAAAATCTATACATTTTGAATATGTGCCAGACATCGATTGGTGGGCCTAAGATACCATACCAACATACATAAGAACATCTGTATTGAATGAGAATATTTTAAAATCTCTCTCTCTCTAGCTCTCTCTGTCTCTCTTGCATTCTCCTATTTTGAGAGAATTTGTAATCTAAAACAGCTGAGATACAAAATAATCTATTGAGAATTTAAAGGTTGAGATGATATTTGAGGCCAAATATTTCAGCATTTCTGTCGTGCATCCATTAATTCATTCTGTTCATTTATTTGCTATGATACAGCTTGAGTAAAACAATGATATGTTGGTATATCAGTAGACTGGTCAGATTTTGTTTAGTATTGGTAAGTGGCGGAGGTTTTGGCTGTCTGTTACAATGTAGTTCATTAATTACAATCATTAGTCATTATTTTGGCTGGGTATAAAAACTGTAGATCCACTTTTTATATTTAGATGTTTAATGAACATTCGCCCGTTGTACCATTCAATTTCTGTACAATCGTTTGTACATTCAGGGCATTTGATTAGATTTATTTATTTATTTAATTAATTATCGAATTATAATGTTGCCATGGTGGTAAATGTCAATCGACTGCATTCCAGAAATCCTCGCTGCTACTCAAAGAGCCTTTGCTCCATCAGAGTGCACACAATAGGTCACTAACCATTCCTGAACTAAGTGTCTTTTTTCAGTTGCAGGAAAATTGTCCTTTAATCTTCTTTTCCCTGACATTTCCAGAGAACCTGAACTGTGACAGCTTGTACTGTAGATACCCAAAGTACAGTGTAATGACAAATTCTGTCTGCTGACTTTAAGTGGACTGATATATTCTAATTAGCTGAGATGAGTGGCTAGCGGATACTGGAGTAGCTACCAGGCTTAATGATATATTATATGCCCTGTATATCACTGATATATGAACCATACATATTGCATAAACTGAATAATAGAATAGGCACTTTCCCTAATGTCCTTCAGTTCCACAATGTCTCATTTTAATTCAGCAACAAAGTTATCCACAGGCGACACATTTGGGGGGACTGATCATTGGGGATCTAAATGGAAATGACAGTATTTTTTTTAGTCAGATATGTAAGTGGTTTACTTTGAATATTAAACCATAGCTTGACTGGAGAGACTCTTGCCAATCTAGTATAACATAAGCCAGTGGTTCCCAACCCAGTTCTCGGGGAACCCCGGACAGCCCATGTTTTTGCTACCTCCCAGCTCCCAGCCAATCAGGAACACCGAATACCTGGTACAGGTGCGCTGGGAGCTCAGAGGAAGCAAAAAGTGGACTGCCCGGGGGTTTCCCGAGGACTGGGTTGAGGAAACACTGACATAAGCTATTCACAGCCTGTGTAATATCATTTTGCTTTGCTCCTGCAAATGCAGAGGCAGAGCCATCACGTCCCCAGTGTGGCAGCAGTAGGCTGTGCTGTGCACTCCGGCTGCTGCTGAAGGCAGTGACAGTACCTCTGTGTGGCCAGGCTCATTCAAAGTGCCACTTTCCACTGAAAGGGGCTCATTAGCTTTGAGTCTTTGACAGCATTATTTGGTTGATGCTGCATCTGGAAGCTCCAGTAATACTGTAATTATTCAGCTGTAAATTAATTAAGGAACTTCACCTAGTTATCCAAGGCAAGCCCTTATCTCCATACCTGCCTCCTAATTTAAATTTCTGATTTACTCTGGATAGTATAAAACAGCTGTACCTATTTGCCCTTTTTGTGATGGCCACAGGTGTCGGGATGTCGAGATAGCTTTTACCTAAAAGGAATTTCTGTGGAAGTATTAGTACAGGTGCATGGGGGGCAGGTTGGTGCACTGGTTAGCACAGTTGTTAACACCTCTAGAAACCAGAGCTTGAATCATCACCCTTTCTCTATGTGTGGGGTTTGCATGTTCTTCCAGTGCCATGCTGTGATTTCCTCCAAATCCCCCTAACAGGATAAAAACATGCTAAGGTGAACTGGAGTTACCAAACTGGCCATAGGTGATGAATTGGTGCCCCATCCTGGGTTATTCCTTGCCTTATGTCTGTAACATCCAGGATAGACCCTCATGACCCTGAATGAATATATAACACACAACCAGACTACTTTTGCCCAAATTTTCAATGGTACGACTCTCATATCTGCAAAAAAGTGATAAACATAGTTTATATCTGTATTTTATTACTCCATTTTAAAGCAGAGGCACGGGCTTCACGTAAACTCTGAATCATATGAAGACAGATCAGATTAAATATAATAAAATATGGAACATCATACGAAGATACAAAATACTAAGATCCCATTACTGAAACTCTGTCATTTAGCTCTTGGTAAAGATACAGGAATCGATTCCCTCTAGTTGCTGCTTGTGTAAAGACTACAATTTCTGTTAACAAAAATGGGTTAGAAACCATTCCCATCCCTTGTCACCCTGTACTTGATAAGTGGCTAAATTAGGCAATTGTACAGGGAGCTTGTGACTCTGCATTTAAAAACTACAAATGGGATGACATTATGATGTACTCAAGGTTCTCAAGAACCAGTGGATTTTGCCTAAAAAAAGAACCAGAATATTAAATGTGGACAATAATTAATGGTGGAAACATTGCCGTGTCTGCATCATGCATTTACATACATTTATAATTACCTCAGGAACTATCACTTTTTGCAGTAGAACTGGTTGATACATTATTCAGGATTTTGCTTTCATTACATCAGGTCAGTGTGAACTTTATCTGTTGACCTGTGAGCTGGTGCACATCTTGATTGGTCCACTCTCTGAGGTTGTAATCATGCAAAACTGGTAACGGGGTTGAACTCTGGTGTAAATTGTGACACGTTTCTGCTTGTGGTAACCATGGAAAGAATGGTAAATCATATGTAACAAAAAATAAATATTCTACTGAACGTTTTTTGAGCTTTGCGGTAGTGGCAAAACCACAATTATCAAAGCAATGTTTCCTTAGTACACAGCTATTGATTCTTGCTGACACATTGTATGCTACTTAATCTGTATTATTCTTAATGTCAGCAGCCCGCATTTTGCTCTTCTAATGAGCCTCTCCACAGATGTGTATCAAATTATGATTCCCTGTTAGATGTCTAATAAATCTTATACATAAAATGGCAGCTATTAATGGGAAATATTCAGTACAGTGTATGATTACTAAGTTTATGTCTAACCTCCCCTGAAGTGTACAAATGATTATTGTTATTAATAACTTTATTTGAATTTTATTTTATTTTGTTTATTTAGTTCTGTATTATGTCAAAAAAGAAATCAATTGGCAGAAAACAATGTAATTTCATTTGTTTGGAAATGATGTACTTTTGTTTAAGCTGCTACATCAAAATAAAAAAAAAAACTTTTATGTTTATTTATTTATTAATTGTTCAGAAAGAAGTGGTAATGCAGACGTGTTTTATAGCATCGAGTAGTGTTTGAGTAGTACGTTTGCAATTATATTTTGCTTCATTATGAGGTTTTGTCAGCTTTATTTCATTCATTTAGCATCAAACCCATTAAGGTTCTAGAGTGACAAATAGCTTGTATTACTAACAAGTTTACAGAACAATAATAAAGGGATTGTAGTAGCAGGTTTCCAGGGAGGAGGTATGTGTTTTAATTGAATTTGAGGTTATCTTCCTTTAAGCTACTTTAATGCTTGTATTTTCTTCCAACCACCAAGGAGCTGTTTCAATTAATGATCCTTAAAGTCTTTTCAAGGAGTCTATGTCTGCTTCACTTCATCAGAGTCCAACTTTAACATTACAACCTGCACAAAAAATTAGCTATTTTATTTAATACAATATTAATATTTGGCTTTCTGAATTCCATAGCAAGACAATTAGGAACATTTATTGCAAAATCAGTGCTTTTATATGCTCTTCAGAATATTGTAGTTCATAATAAAGAAGAAGATCAGCTCCTTTTTATCAGAGTCTAGTAAATGTATTTCACATACATTTTAAATACTCGAAAATATTTATGAAAAGATTTTGAAGGTAGGCAGGTTGCACACTAAGTTCTGTGACACACTTATTGCACCGTGGGGAGAGTCAGCCCTGCCCTTTTGGGAACATTGATCTTCGCTGGTGCCAGAACCATCACTTTGTTGGAAAGTAAACTAGTTTCTCTGTCATGACCCCATAGGCATCAGATGCAAAACCGAATTTGCATTTTTCCTAAAATCTTTGACGGTCAGGAAGCCTAATGATCACAAAAATGAAGACAAGTAAGAATCACATTTTACTTTTACCTCACATCAGGAAAGGGTGCATATTTACTTGCGGTATCTATGAAGTCATAATAAATCCATATTTTTTTCAATACTTTGTTGCGATGTACTGACTTATAATGTATAATGTTCCTGTATTTTTTCTCCTCCACGGTGAGTCTGTGTGCGCCTT